>SRPW01000739.1:0-16208 GCA_018360225.1 Claviceps pusilla | reverse complement strand
TAAATAATAAAGACCTTAGCTTATAACTAGGATATATAATTATCCTTAGTACTAAAGAAGCAGGAATTAGATTAGATTTTATACTAAAAGGCAATATTATAATATATAGCTTTATATAAAGTAAAAGAGTTATAAAGAGTGCTCTTACCTCTAAGCTATATATAATAGTTTAAGGTATAGATATTACCTATATAATTAGCATAACGCTATAGACTATTATATAAAAGCTACGAATTCCACTAATACTAATAATTATTTATATAGATTCTTTTTTATTATATAAGTATATTATAAGGTTAGGCACTATAAAAGAAAAGAGACTAATAATTAATATTATAGCATTATAATAATTATATAAAAGGTAGGAAATTAAGGAAATTAGGTAAATTAATAGTAATAATAATATTACTAATGCTATAATAAAATCATTACTAAATTAAGCCCTTAAAACCTTTATTAATAGGAATAAGGCTATAATCTATATAAAGGGATAGGTAAAGCATATAGAGAAGAAGGAGAAAGCATATAAAAGAGAGGAGAAATACTAAGGATATAAGATAGGATTCTTATTCTTATTAATTATTTAATTAGATAATTAACTATAGTTTTTAGGTAGATTTTTATAGAACTTATAAGTAATTCCTCTTTTTCTATAAAAGAGAGAATTCTAAGTATTAGAATCGCTACATTCTATAATAACGTAGCACAGCTAGGAAGAGCTAGATTTATAGCTACATTAGCCGCAGAATCCGACTCTTCTAATTAGTCTGTGTATGCAGAGTTTTCACTACAGAATCTAACGGTATTTTTATAGCCTTAACGCTAGCTATAAAATGCCCTTTTAGATAGCACTAATTAGGATAGAATTAGACCTTTTTACGAATACCTTCCTAGACCCTACGTTGTGTCACTGAGTCTCAGATCCACCTAGTATTCCTTAGAGAATCACTAGTATCCTAAGGAATACCAACAAATATAAGCTAAAATATTTTATTATACTTAATTATAAAGTAGTTTAGTATTTACTTATATATAAATAATAATATAAAAGTAATTTAAAGTACTAATAATATAAAGCTACTTTATTTTATATAAAAATAATAATAGCTTTATATAAAGCTATAATATTTATTATTAATATTTATCAATATTACTTTATTTATTATATTTATACTTTAGTATTAATATACTATTAAATATATAGGTAAATAAATATAGTAATTCTTGTTCTATACATTTTTAGAGGTTTAGAGTTAGTTCTACATTACTATTATAGTATAGGTGAGTTTATAAAACGTTTTACTATTATATATTTTGTATAAAAAATAGAAAATATATTATATCTTGAAATTTATAAGTTTAATAAATGTATATAACTCATTATTAAAGTTACGTTTTATTATGTAATATTTAAAGATATACTAATTACATTTTAAAAAAAACAAAGAGAAAAGTAATTTAATAATAATAAATATTTAATTAGTAATTTTATATTAATAATAAAGAAATAAGTAAAGTAGGTATAATACACTTTGAAATATATTAAAAGGTTTAACAGCTACAAAAATAAAAGTAATAAAGTATAAAGTAAGAATAAGTAAATTATTAAAATAAAATAATAAAGAAATAATACATTCTTAAAAATAGAATAATAAAAATGAGTAAATAGCTTTCTAAATAAAGAAAATAAATGAAAAACACTAAGTTAGTATTTAATAAAAGAAAAGCTAAAATTATAATAAAAATACTTTTTTATACTTGAAATATTAAAAAAAGTAATTCAAAGAATTATTTCACTAATTATTTTAATATAGTTATATATATATATACTCTTTATAGCTAAATTCAAGTACTAAGGTATAATTTGAAAGATTACTTTACGATATTATTATTAACTAATTATATATAATAGTAAAATAAATAGTTTATATTTACTAAGTAGCTATAATATATTAATATTAATAAGCCTTAGTTTTATAAGCTATATATTATTTTTACTAGAGTATAATATTATAACAGCTATAAAAGAGATTGCTATATAATAAATTTAAGCTATTAGCTTAAATTCTTATTAAAGGTATAGTAAAAATCCAAAAAACTGGGCTAAATACTTTTTAGGCTAGCCCTATTTAGAATACTATAATTACTAAAAGGCAGGAGGGTAATATTAGGATTCCTTTCTTTTGTCCTTATAGTTAATAATAATATTATTAACGCTAGAATGCAGATACTTTTTAGGCTAGTTTATAATATTAGTCTAACTATATAGTTATTAAAATAAGCAAAAAATGTTAGAAATAAGGATTTATAGGGACTTTACAGCTATAAGCCCAATATATACGTGACCTGTAGTAGGATTTCTATAGTTGTGCCGCCTGTGCATGCACACGCTTGCTAGCTTAAACTGGCTTATAAAGCCCTCTATAAAGTGCTTCTATAAGTGCTATAATTATAGTACTAATACTGAGGAATCCTCTATAAATAACCCTGTCATTTTTAACAAAATTAGCTACTAATATAGTTATAATTCGTCAACTTAGTAAAAGTTAATATATAACACTTAAAGCCTAAAATTAAGAAATAAAAAATCTAATATTAAGACTTTTTATAAACTTCTCCTTATTATAAAAAATAGTAAAAATATATATTATAAAGTAGCTACCTTCTTTAACTAAGTAGCTTTATACTAGCTTAGTTACTTTTTGAATTTATTTTTTTATATTTTTACTAATTACTTTATAAATTTAACTTAAAGTTAAACTTATGTTTAATAACTATTAGCTTAACTATATAGCTATTAAAATAAATAAAAAAGATTAAAAAGTAAGGATTTCTTAGAACCTTTTAGCTATAAGATCTATATATATAACCTTTAATTAGATTTCTATAGTAATACTGCCTATATATGCTCATGCTTACTAGCTTACACTAGCTTATAAAGTCCCCTATAAAGTGCTTCTATTAGTGCTATAATTATCACACTAATAGTATAGAATCCCCTATACATAACCCTATTAGTTTTAACAAAGATAATTAGTAAACACTTAACAATAAGATATATATTAACACTACTAAGATAGTTAATACATGTTTTCATAAGAATATTATTCCGGAGATCCTATAGCCCTACCCTTCTAATGAATCCTAGCTTAAGCCAGTTGTATATTATTATTATTATTTATTACGCTAGGAGGCCTGTGAGGCCTCTATCTAGTACTCCTGCTTTCTAAATTATATAGGAAAAACCTTAGAATAGGGGGGAAAACCTATATATATTGTTTTATTCTCTACTTGCTTAAGCCTATATAGAGCCTATAGTAGTCCCTATTATAGAATATAGGTATACTGCTTACTAGGCTATATAGCTATAGTTACTAAGAAAAGTAAGTATAGTTAATTTAGGTTTAAGAGAGAGGGTAAGTTTAGTCTAAGGTAGGGTTAGGGCTAGGATAGTTTTAAGGCAGTAGTAGTAGGTAAAAATTATAATATTATAGTTAGGGAGTTATAGTATATATATATAAAAGTAGTAATATAGTAGTAGTATATAGTTCTATAAATAGGTAGTAGTAGTCCTAGGGCTAGAATAAGCTAGTATTAAGGCTAAGTAAGGCCTAAGGGGCAGTAAGGGTTACTTAATGTGCTATAGTAATGTAACCTAATACAATGTAGCTATAACGCTAGCTAACTTTATGTATTTATACTATAGTAAGGACACACTCTATAGGAGAGGGTAATTAGGTATTATTAATATTTATATTATTACTAAGGGGGCACTAATATAGGTTTAAATATTTTAGTAAAAAGTTGCTCTAATAGTTATAATAGCTAGCTAGTAGCTACTTAGCTAAATTAGTAGTTATATAAGGGGGGGTTAGTAATAACTATAAGAGAGGGATAGTCTCTCTATACCTTCTTTCTTTTCCTTCTTTTTACTATAATTAAAGCTTTTAAGGTAAATTATCTCTTTTTTAATGCTTTAATAGAGGTAGCCTAGTATACCCCTTACTAAATAATATTAGGTTTAGTATAGTTTTACTAACCCTAGCCTAAATACTAAGTAAAAAAAAGAAAATATAACTAGTAAGTATATAATTTAGGTTTAACTTAAGGGTACTATTAACTTATTAGGGTAGGGCGTAATTAGGGTATAGCCCTATAAACCTTATATTACCTATATAGGCACTATTAGTTATTTATATAGAAATTAAAAAGGTATATCTTTAACTTAGAGTTAATATAGGTTTAGCGCTAATATAGTGTAGATATCTTTAGAGCTTACTATAAGTATACTTATTAAGGTAAAACTTATTCTAAAGTAAGTAGTAGTAATATATCTAATTAGGGGTAATATAGGGTTTAACTAAGCCTATAGCTAGCTTATACTAATTTATATTAGTAAAAGGTAAAGGAGCTTTTTTAAATATAAAAAGATTACTTTAACGTTATTATTAATACTACTAATAAAGATAATAATCCTAATCCCCTAGTAAGTATAAGTTTTCTTTAATATAGGGCTGTAGGTATTAATATAATATAGGCTAGTTATAATAACCTTTAAAAAAAGGTAGTATAGCTTATAAAGTAGAATACTAGGGAGAAGGCAGTAAGTTAAGCCCCTAGTAGGGCTAGTTTAACTATGCTTTTTAAGTAGGAGTGCCTAGGTTATTTAGGTTATATTATAGCTATATTAAAGAAGTAGGTAGAGTAGAAGGCAGTGTAAAGGTAATATAGGTTTAGGCATTAGGCTAGTATTTTATTTATTTCTATTTTATCTTTAGTAAAAATAAATAAAAGGTTATCTATAGTAGGCCTATTTTAGCTCTATATAGGGGGTATAGCTATCTTTAGTAAATATATACTATTATTATAATATTTACTAATAAATATTTATAATATCTATAATTATACTAATAGGTAGGTATACTAGGGCTAACTTAGATTCCTTATAATGCTTTAGTTATAAGGCATTAGGAGTTTTATTTTCCTAAAAAGCCTATAGTTAGTTAGCTAATATAAAGTAAGGAATTTATTTAGTTTAAAGAAGCTATTATATAAGGTAGTAAGCTAAGGGGCCCTAGTTAAGGGCTAAGTAAATATTAAAGTAGTTATATATTAGGGGCGTATTAGGTCTATAGAGGTAAAGGTAGTTATAGTTTAGGTAGTTAAGGATAATATAATAGTAATTTCTTATATTATTTTAGTATTAGTAAATTAGGGAGTTTACTTTAGGTATATATTAGGTATAAAGAAATGCTTTAAAGCTAATTTTTTTAGTATATATTTAGATAAGGGTAGCTAACTTATATTTTATAAGGCAGTTATATAGCTATATAGTTTTATAAGTAGTATAGAAGTTAGGCTTATATTTAGCTACTATAAGGGTATATTAGAGCTAATGTATATACACCATTATATAGTTTTAGTACTATTAGTTTTTTTATTTTTATTTAAGTTTTTTAGCTAGTAAGAGAGTATTAGAGTAAGTAGCTAAGTAATAGAATAAAGAACTATAAGTTAAAGGCATAAAGCTATAGCAGTAGTATTATTATTATTAAAGGTATCTAGCTACTATAGTATAGGTAGCTTAGATTTAGTTAGCTATCCTATTAGCCTTAATTTTATTATAGTAATAATAAGTATAATAATTTAGGTAGAAATTAACTAAGGGGATAGCTACCTTAGTTTTCATTAAAGCCTATAGTATAGCTTTATAGGCCCTAGTTATAGTTTATAGGTATTTAAGCTATTCCTTAGTAAATTCCTTTATAATGCCCTTAGCTACACTGCTATAGCTTATTAGAGTGTAGTATATGCCTACACTATAAGCAACTAGGCTTTAGATTACCTATATATATAGCAAGTATATATTATAAAGGGGGCACCCCTAGGTTAACGCTATAAGGGCTATAAGGGCTAGCTATTATTAAATAAGCTTTTCTATAACCTTTTTACTATACTCTTTTTAGTAAAGCTTATAGTAAATCTATATACCTAGAAACTAAGTAGACTAAACTAGCTAAATTATAGCAGTGCTAAGTTAGACTAATATTATAACAGTATAGTAGTAGTATATAAAGTATAAAAGTTTACTTTTCTATAGATTAAACTTAAGGCTAGATTTATAAAACTATAGCTAGTAAATTCCTTAAGCATCTTTAAGATAGGTTTAAGTCTCCTTTAGTATATAGCTAAAGGTAAGGATATTTATATTATTTAAAAATTTAATAGTAAGGGTATAGTCTACCTTATATAGCTAGGTATAGAGAGGGGTTATATATAATAAAAAGAGAATTAGAAAGACTAGGGATCCTTATAGAACCCTAGTAGTTATAAGTAGGGTACCTATTAATTAACTATTAAAGTAAAGAAAAGCATTATATTTAAAAGTAAAGGCTTAGGTTTATATTACTATTTAGTTAGGGATACCTAGGGATATTATAATATAGAGAAGGCAGTAGTAGTAAATAGTATTAAATACTGCTAAAATATCTAGCTAAAGAAGTAATATAATTCTACCTAGGCTCTATATTATACACACTACCTCTATAAGAATACTAAAGGTATTTTTAGTAAATTTATTTACTTTATTACCTATTTATAGGTTAGGTAAGGTGCCTTCTTCCTTAGTAGTATATATAATTTAACTTATAACTACTACTTCTAAAACCTTACCTATAATACTTAGGAGGGATATAGGTTACTAGGCACTAATACATTATATTTCTATAAAGGGTTTCCTTAGTTTATAAAAAACTATAACCTTTACTTTCTAAAATAGGGCTAAGTAGTATTTAACTTAGTAGTAAGTATTAAGAAAGTATATAAATACTTTAGCTAAAGGGTAGCTATAAGCTTTTATAAATCTTACTAAAAGCCTATTAAGCTTAAGTGCTTTCTAGCTAGCTAGGTTCTTAATAATAGTAATAATTTTATTCTTATTAAATTCTTTAAAAGTAGGGAATAGTATAGTATTAAGTTAAGCTTTTAATAATTTTAGTATATTATTTATTTAGGCTATTAAGGGGGGGAAAAAGTAGTTAGTAAGTGCTATTACTTTTTTACTATAGAAATTAGTAATAGCTATTTTATTATATTTATAGTAAAAGAGTATTAGGATTTAAAGGGAGTTAAAGGGGAGGCTACTATAAAGGTAGGCTTAGTATTTAAGTTTTTATAAGGTAGTATTATTAATAGTTATAAACTTTACTAAATACTACTATATACTTCTTTTTTCCTCTTAAATAATATAGGCTTATATTACCTTTATATTAAATATAGCTTATTAGTTAGTGTTTATATAGTTAGCTTATTAGTATCTCTAGGCTTATTTAGTATTCCCTATAGCCTCTTTAACTTTAGTATTCTACTAAAGTTACCTATAAAGGCTACTATAGAGGCAGTATAGGGTTATAAGCTATATAATAAACTTAAGTTTAAATATAATCTATTTAGTAAAGGTTTTTATATTAGCTATTATATTAAGTAATTCCTTTAGGGCTTTATATTAAAACTAATGCTTAGCCTCCTTAATAGTTATATTAATATTTATTTCCTTCTAGTAGTATTAAAGAGTCTTATTATTTATATAGTTTATATTAATAATAATATAAATAAGTTATAAAATATAGTTAGATTTAAGTAAGTTTAATTTACTTAAAAAGTTAATAAAAAGGTTAGGGATTAACTAAGTATAGTTAATAGTACTACTTTATTTTCTTAGGGAATACTAAGTTATCTCCCCTTAGGGTATAGTAAGTCTAAAGTACTACTAAATTATAAGTATAAATAGTATATTATATTTAAGGAAGGTGTATTTATATATATTCTAAAGGGGGTAATAAAGATTAAAGTCCCCTATAAATATACTATAATTCTATATTAAAAGCACTATAAAGTCCTTAAGAGAGGTAGTTTAGTTTTATTTATAGGTAAGAGAATATATTAAGTATATATTAGTGCTATAGAGGGTAACTAAGCACTAGTTATTGCTAGTATATATTAACTATAACTTAGGTTTATAGCAGCAGTAAATATATATAGCTATATAGCCTCTCTATATAGTAAGTTAATAGTAGCCTAAACTTAAGGCTAAAAAGGGTTAGTTATTACTATATAGTTTTTATATTATAATTATATTAGTCTTAGGTTAAAAGCTTAGTATAGTATAGGTAAAATATAATTTCTTTTATATATTTTAATATATAATCTTTATTATTTAAGTATAATAGGGATAGTTTATAAAGTAAAGCCTATTAAGCCCCTAGTAGGTTCTTATTAGGGCTATAGGTAGTTATTTAAAGCTCCTTATAGTTATAAAGGGGGTGCTATAAAGTTTAGTTATAATTTTAAAAGGTAGGTTTAACTACCTATTAAATACCTAATATACTTTTAAAAAAAGGCCTTATAGGAGAGTAGGCTACTAGCCCTTTAGTAGCGTTCTTAAGAACTAACTTTAGTTTATTTATTAGTATTAAGGTTAGCTAAAATAGTAAATATACTAGGTTAGTTTAGGTAGGTAATCCTTACCCTAGCCTACTACTTATTTATAATAGTATAAAGTTAGAATTATACTAAGTGCCCCCTAGAGTAATTAGGGCATTATTTATATATTTTACCTAAGAGGGCTAGGCATACCTACTTACCCTTAGTATACTTACTAGCTATATAATAGCTATAATATAGGGGCGCTATATAGTATATAGTAATATAGCTAAACTTATAGTAATTATAATATTACTTAAAGTAAAGGGTATTATTATATAGTTTAGCTTTAAAGATTTTTACTTTATAAATAACTTTAATATAGTATAGGTAGTTAGCTACCTTAACTCTATCTATACTAATAATTAAAAAGGTAGAAAGAGGTCCTATATAGCTTTTAAACCACTACCTAGGTAATACTACTATTATTAAAGGCTATAAGGGTCTAAATAATATTATTATAAGACTTATTCTATATATAAATAATAAAAAAGCTATAAATAATAATACTAAAAATATATTAGCTTAGGGTTACCTTTAGGCTAAATACAGTCTAAACCTAGAAGGTATTATTAGTATAGGGCTTTATAATATCCTTAAATATAACTATAGTGTTACTACTATAAAGGTAATACGCTACTATAGTGAAATTAATGCTAATTATATAATTAATAGCTATAATAATTTCTTCTAAAGAGTAAGATTTAACTATTTTACTAATAGAAAGGCCTTTAACTAAGGCTTTATAATAAATCTAAGGTAAGACTATAAAGGTAGTTAGGTTATTTAAGGTATAATTCTAAGGGCTAATTCTATTTACCTAGGTAGCAATAAATACCTAGGTTAGGCTTAAGGCAATCCCTAGCTAAAGGGCTTTCTTAACTATTTATTTAACTATTTCTTTAAGGTTTTTTATTATAACTATTATACTAATAGTGTTAAGGGTAGTATTATTATATAGCCTATATTAAGTATATATTATTTCTAAATTAACTATATAGAGGATAATATCCTATACTCTTCCTAGTAATTCTAAGGAAATAAGCCTAATAGTTTAAATAAACTCTTTTTATAAATAGGTTAAAACTTTTTCCCTAACTCTTTCCTTAGCTGCTTTAGTAATAAAATTAACTTAAGTATTAGGTATAAAGCTATCTTTTTCTATAAGTAGGTAATAGTAACTCTACATAAGTCCCCTATTCCTACTATTAATATCTATTAGTATTACATTATCCACTATGCCTACGCTTTAGAACTAATACGCTATTAGTATAGGGGGTAAATAGATATTATAAAACTTTTTATTAGCTTTTTAAGAGGTTTAGAGTCGATTCCGCGGCGCTGTCGCGGTGCGGGCGAATTCGCAAAAGTTTGAGCCAGTTGTATATATAATTTTATAAATATATATTAAAAGCTCTTACTAATAAACAATTTATTTATTTATCTACTCTTATTTACTAGCTAGCTTTAGCAATTTATGCTTAGCTATATCTAAAACCTTTGCTCTTTATATTTTATTTAGTTATAGGAAACTTTTATTAGGGCATTAATTAGCTAATTATATAATTACTTATATAATATTACTAATTAGTAGTTACTTAATAGAATAAAAACCTAAGTAAATATATAATTTCTTTTCTACTTTTTAAAATCTTATAATTTTCAGTTTAATTTTCTATTATAAAAAGCTAGTAAAATAATTATACTCTAGTTACTTTATAGTTATTTTTCCTTATTATTCCTACTTAATAACTCTAGTTACCCTATAATTATTAATTCTAGTGAATATAGCTATAACTAGCTTAGTACTTAAAGAGCTAAGGGGTATTTTTACTTATTAATATAATATAAAAGAAGCTAATTTATACTACTTAGTAAGCTAGAATAAGTAAGGAGACTAGACTTACTTTAGTTCTTACTTACTAACTTACTAATTAGCTAAAAAAGCCTTCTTACTTTTTTAGCTAATTAAAGTTTAGTTTTTCTTTAATATATAGCCCTTACTATACTAAGGAAAATTATACTCTATATAGAAATTAAACCTATAACTCTTTTATAATTTATAAAAAAAAAGATCTAGTATTCAGCTATATTTACTTCTATTTAATGCGTTAAGCACAATAGTGCAGATTATTGTGCAAAAATCTTTGGCCACCCACTGCAGTACATAGACTCCTCTATACGGGCGTAGTATGATTCTGGAAGGCCACGTCATTCAAGAGCAGTCGTCAAATTGTTGTTTCCATTGTTTAATCCAAGTCTCAATTCGGTCAATGTTAGATTCCATCTCATCGGATGTGTTGCTTTTTAACTCGATGACAATCTCTTCACTGAATGCTTCTCGTGCTTCTTGAAGCAAAACCTCCATAATCTCAGAGTCTAAATTCTCTTGAAGTTTGGCTTCAGCATAATTCCTACAAAGGTAAAAAAGAGGTTAGGACATATCATCGGGGCAGAAAGAGCACTTCCTGTCGTCGCATCGTGACTCATACGATCACGTTCGTAGGGGACTTGCCTAGCTGTCAGTCGGTCATATAGCGTTGAAGAGTCCACTCTCAGCACAATAACTAAGTCGATCCAGCTGCGAGGGAAAAGGTCACAAGCATGCCAATCAATGATGCAGCCGCCAGCTTTGATGTCTCCCTCGATAGTATCAAGCAGCTAAGAGAACATACTAATGTCAGCTAAGTGCTCGTCGCGCTGTTGTGGCAAGAAAAATGTATCAAGTAGAATTCCAACCTTATCTTCGTCGACGATCAAGCTTTGAAACTCATCACTCCATCCCTCATGACACTCCTTGTCTTTGACTACTTGGTTTACTGACATGTGTCGAAGACCAGTTCGTTGTGATAAAGACTCGCAATGTGTCGTTTTACCCACGCCGGGGGTTCCCGTCACAATGATATTGGGCGATTCTCTCATGTTTTTGGCAGATAAGGTTGGAGCATATTCGCTTTCTCACGTCAGTTCTACCTCTTTGCTCGAGTAGTTTTATTCGATTTCTGGCCTCTTCGCCGTTTGGCAGATTAGCTCATTGCATGCAGCATTTATTGAAGATGTCGCTGTGTTGTTGGAAAGTCTACTAAGTGTAAAATTTGTGTGCTACCAGTCACGTGATGAAGGACTACAGACAACCGCTTAGAACTCTCCTAATACTGCTCTATGCGCATATAAATGTATTTGGAGTATTCTAAGTGGATTAAAAATAACGTAGTATAATTAATTTATTTAGGCTACATTATATCTTTATACATGTTAAAATCCCTCTATGTATACACTGACAGGCTAGAATTATTACACTCTTAAAACCTTGAGTGGAGTGAAGACTAGGACATAGCAAATATACTACTACATAGCTATAAGGTAAGGGATAAATTTACTTATATTAATAGGTAAATTCTTATTATGAATTAAAAAAACCTTTTTCATATGTATTATAGTTAATGAGTTTATACTTAAAAGTTATATATAAAAATATATTTTAATAATAATAGGAAATCTAACTTTAGTTGATATATATATTATAAAGAAATTCTCCCTTCTTGTATATATGTCTTTTATTAATATGTTCTTATTAGTAAGCTTTTATTATTTTATTTATGCCTTATTTTAAAAAGGAAGTATTAAGTATACTTATTCTAAGTTTAATAATACCACTTATTACTATATAGATTGTATTATTATACTTCGTGTAATGGATTTAAGCTATTGGCTTAGATCCTTATTACAGTTATTATAGAGCTGAAGAGGGAATAGTATGCCTGCTTTAGTGCTAGCTCTACCTATAAAACTATGATATTTTATAAGTAAGAAATATATACTAAACTTTATTCTCTTTCTTTTTATAATTAATAATAATACTATTAATATTTAAATATAAATACCTTTAAGCTAGTTAATGATAATTATTACCTATTATTATATTACTTATAATAATTATATATATATATATATAATAAACCCTTAGTATTATAAATAAATAACTTAATAAAGTAATATATAAGATTTATATAACTTTTCTAAAACTATTCTCTTTATAATAGCTTAACTTAGAAAACTATATTATTAAATAGCTATAATATATTAAGTACTTTTTATAAAAGATTTAGTAAACCATAAGTATAATTTAAATATAAGCTACTTTTTATAAAAAACCTTTATAATAATAATAAAAATTTTTAAGCTTAATAAAGCCTTATAATGTATAAATTAAAGGCTAATTTTAATTTAATTAATATTCAGTATAATATATTTAGAATAATAAATAGTTTTTTATTCATTAAAACTTATTACTTAAAGTATAAATATAGGTTATTTTATTTTTTAAACTGAATAATGATTATTAGTGTTGGAATCGCTGCATTCTATGACAACGTGGCACAGCCGGGAAGAGCCGGATTCGCGGCTACATTAGCTGCGGAATCCGACTCTTCTGATTGGTCTGCGTGTGCAGAGTTTTCACCGCGGAATCCGACGGCATTTTCATGGCCTTAACGCTAGCTATAAAATGCCCCTTTAGATAGCACTAATTAGGATAGAATTAAACCTTTTTATAAATACCTTCCTAGACCCTACATTGTGTTACTAAGTCTTAGATCCACCTAGTATTCCTTAGAGAATTACTAGTATCCTAAGGAATACTAACACTAATTAATAGGTTATATCTATCCTTAAAATACATTATTTTATAGATTTATAAGGATTTACTTAGAAGAGATAGAACTTCTATTATGCTTATAGGGAGAATTTATACTAAAAGAAGATAGATTTCTTCGCTAGTTTAGCTAGTATTAAACTTTTAAAAACGTAGCTTTCTTATAATAAAAATAGATTCCTTTACTAGTTTAGCTAGTATTAACCTTCTAGAATATAGAATTCCTTATAATTCACATTATTATCTATAGGAAAACCCTTATTTATCTTACTAACTAACCCTTTATTATACTAAAGCTTATATAGGGATTATAAGATTAAAACGCTAAATCTTAACTAAAGCTAGTTAAAAACCACACAGAATATCTAATTATAAGGATGTCTTTACATAGAAGTAATAAGGAATTCTAAGATTTGTTAAGGAATCTTATATAAAGTGCCCCTAATACTGCTTTATTGTAAGTGTTACTAAATTCCCTCCCTAAGATTATATATAAATATATAGATATTCTTACCCTAGAATAGAAAATATACTAGGATAATATACTAGAAAAACATAAGAATTAGTAGTATATTAATAATTAAGCTGCTTTTATCCTTTACTAGTATAATATTTTAAAGTAGAAAAACCTTTAACTCTTTAATGCTCTTTATAAAGACTTTAAAGGTTAAACTACTAATGATTTTTAACGAATTCTAATAATATTACAAAAGGACTTATAGAATTTCCTTCTTACTAATAATATACTAATTTCGTTAATAAGAAATTTGCAATACACTACTTCTCTTACTACTCTTATTAATATATTAAAAGAGCAGATTAAATACTAGTTCCCTAGTTAATTTATATAATACTAACTATAAATTCCTATTCCCCTATAAGTAAGAAGCATTATTAATAATTCCTAATTAATTAATTAATAGATTTATAAGGAATCTAAGTTATTAAACTTATTAATATAAAAAGCCTAGGTAAAACCACTAAAGGGGTTAACACTACTAACAGACCTAACCCCTAACTAAATCCGCTATATTCTTAGAGAAATTAATAAAAGCTATATAATTAATAAAAAATATAGCAGGAAACTATATAACTTTATTATTCTAAAGATAAATATCTTTAAAGATTAATATATATAAAACAATATTTTATAGATATTATAGGTAAGAGCTTTTCTAATTATATTAAAAAAGAATACTCTTACCTACTATCTTAATAAACTTACTAAAAAAGAATTAATAATCTATAACCTTATTAATACTATTAGGAATTACTTTAAAACTAAGAGTAATTAGCAGTTCTATTGCATTAAATAGAATAGTATTTCCCTTTAGAAGGTTATTACTAATAACCCTAAGAAGACTAAGCTCTAATGCCTTAACTAAATACTAGAATAACTTTACTGTATTTATTATAGAATCTTTAATGCTTCTATAGTAAATATAAAGCTTTAGTAATAGCTTATTGCTACTATTAGTAGTGTTCCTAAATGCAAGCTTACTATATTTAACCTTGCTCTAACCTATAAAGGAGTTATTAGAGACCTTTATAAATGCTTGCGCGCTAATAAATTAATTAAAACATTATAATAGCTATCTTCTACACTAAATGCAATAGAAGATAATAATAAAACAATATTTACTAATTAGTAATATAAATAACTATTTAATTAGCGCTTTAGTAGCTAATTACTATAAAAATTACGCTTTTTATATAAATGTTTTATATATTAATAAGCAGGATATTAGTTAATATCCTATATAAAATAGGAATAGTAGAAAGCTAAGGATTCTTAGTAGAAGAGTAAGAACTATAAAGGAATTCCCTCTAAATATAGCTTTAATGTATTTCTCTTTAAATATAAGGGAAAACCTAAGGTAACTAACACTAAGAAAGATAAGCACCTAGCTTAGGAGGCATTAAATACCTATATTACTACACTAATAAGTAATACTACAACCCCTAAGCTAATATTTATATAATTTCTTATATATTTATTACTAAATCTATTTAGACTATTTAATTAGATAGATTTCTATAAGAAATTAACCTCTTCTTAAGCTTAATCCCTTTTATATATGCTTAAGAATAATATAACTGCTTATAAATTATCTAGTATAACCCCTATAATATAGGAGGAAACCCCTAAAATAAATTGCTTTATCTTAAATAACTAATATTTTAGTAACATTTTCTATAGAATTATGCTAGATATAGGAGCAGTAGGGATTTCTATAGTAGGAGTACTGTAAGCTATAGCTTTATAAATAATTATACTATATTTAAAGATTAAGCTTACTAGCTAATATATAGTTAACTTTAGCGTAGGTTTAGTAATTTCTTTAGAAATTTTATATATTCCTACTACCTTTAAAACTATTAAATTCTATGTTCTTAATATAGCTACTCCCTTTTTATTCTATATTTTTAATATAGATTAGATAAATATAAAGCTTAATAACCTTAAGAATGTATTAATTTAAGGTATAAAGAAGGTCCTAATTATATAGAAATAGGGACACCCTTAGTGGATTCTATAGCTTAACAAAGCTACTGCCTTCTACCTCTTAGAGGTTAAAATACATTAATTATACTAATATTTTAGCTATCCCTTAGTTACTAGACTTATAAAGTTACTATAAAGAGCTAGTAAATTAGTAATTAATAGGATTATTAAGAGACTCTTCTGTAAATGCTATTAATACTAACTTTATAGTAAAGCCTTAGGATAATTTAAGTTTACACTAAAAGATAATATAGACTTTAACTATAAGATTATTATTAATATCCTTTAAATTAATAATAAACCTATGCTATATATTATTAATATAGTAACTATATTTTAAGCTATATGCTTCCTTAAGCCCTAAAAGCAAAAAGCCTAAGATATATAGAATATATTAAAAGAGTGCTAAATTAATACTTATTTAGGTCCCCTAAATAATATTATTTATAATATTAGAAAGAACTTTACTTCTATAAAATTCTAGTATATTATACGCTAAATAGCTATTAATATAGAAGAGGTTCCTATTAAGGTATACTATAGCATTAAAAAGGTTAAGAGATATTA
>SRPW01000738.1:0-16210 GCA_018360225.1 Claviceps pusilla | reverse complement strand
GAAAAAGGAAAAAGGAAAAAGGAAAAAGGAAAAAGGAAAAAGGAAAAAGGAAAAAGGAAAAAGGAAAAAGGAAAAAGGAAAAAGGAAAAAGGAAAAAGAAAACTCATACTTAGCAAGTCTCTGATCCAGTGGCCTTTTGGTCCTTTGGTCCTGGTGGTGTGTTCTATTTTTACCTATTATGTTGTATTTATGCAGAGTGTACTTTGATAAACTCAAACCCAAGCCCTGCAAGCCTTGTTCAAGGCGCCGCCTCCTTGGACGCCCGTCCAGCCGAATAAGTTGTATGAGCTTGAGCTGCGCAAGGGAGTAAAAACGGTCTTTCGGGCCTTGGTAGAGTGCACTGTGTTTCGATAGTAGAACTTTTCTTTTTTCCTTCCTTTCGCGGTTTCGTCACTCGGTTTTCACCTAGACTGCTGAAGACATGTCCAGGGGCAGGGCACTGCTTCCCTTTGAAGACAAACTCAAATGCAGATGTCACCGTCGTACCCGCCATGCGTTGCAGACATGAGAGCCGCGGATTCCAATATGTCGAAGGGGGAATTAAGGTCGTTCATTTCGTCAGGCGTCATCAATACTGTGGTTTCCCTTGTAGGTCTGATGTCGCTTCGAACACACTGCGGTAGCTTGAAGGCTGAGGCTGCGTCACGAGCAGTTTGATTGTCAGAATACTCCTTTTTAGAGTGACATGGCTCTTTCTTCGCCCCCGTGTGGCTCTTCTTCTGTGGTTCATTGTGGATGCTCGCCCTACTCCGATTCAGCTTTCTATATGTAAAGGTTCGTTGCTAGAATTATACTAGAGTTATACTAGAATTATACATGCCACGCCCAGAGCAGCGCTTCCGGTCGAACATTGACATTGTGTCGAGTGATGGGTCGCTCTACATATAGAGAGACTTGCAAGAAGGACTCGAGAAACCGCCAGATAAGAAAACAAGCAAGCACTGGTCCCAGAAAACGCCGCAAATGCATAAATTCATCGTCCTCGAGTCGAGTCAACAGGTTCACGTTCCTGCCACCGAAAGTCTGCTCCCGTTTTTCCGCGCCTGCTCTAGCTCCAAATCCACGTTCCACGGATCCCAAAAATCGCCCATTTCCCGAACCATGTCCTCCATCATGTCCAAGGGCTCTTCTGAGCCCCGTTCGCAAATTGGACGTTCTGCTTCCTCAATTCTTGAGACACATTTTCCCTGTGGCAAATCAACCTCGTCGTCATCATAAACTGCCGCGCCCGCTGGTGACAAACTTTCGGCCATGGCAAGTAGCTCTGTGCTGGGTCTTGATTTTGCCGAAGCAGTAGAAACAGGGCTCGTTTCCCCGTCATCTTCACGTTTTGCGATAGCTTCAAAGTGTTTCGAAAATTTGTCATCACAGTACTTTGAAACGTCAGCCATCGGCGTTTCTGGCGGTGGGGAGCGTTGTCGTTTGGGCGCATTAGTGGTACACATCGTCGTAGCCTGACTTGGGAGAGGAGAACCATGGAATTCAGCAAGCGGCACCGCCCAAGAAACTCGGTGGTTGACACGACGTTGCCCCCTACCGCCTTTCATGATTGACGGAAGCGAGACCCAATCATCCCGAACTGCCGCTTTAGAGATTGAACGCCAAGAGAACTTATTTTGCGACCGATCTGGTGAAGGTGTCATAAAGGACGCAAACGGTTTGAAGCAGAATTGAGGTTCCGGCGTCCTGGGCCGAGGCCATGTGGCTCGCATTGTGGCCGAGTCTTCAGCTATGATATGTTTTCCATTGCCAAAATTACCAGCCTGAACACACGATTGCGAGTGCGGGACCCAAGGGCTCTGCGGTTGTGCCACATTTTTATTTTGTGACACGCAGTCTGACTGAGTTGAGACGGGCGAAATTGCTGATAAATGCTCTTTAGACCCAATAGCCTCGTCTGACTTAGCCCACGGACTTTGCTGCGATGCAGAAATGCGAGTTTGGGATCCGACCTCTTGCACATTCCCGTCGGAAGGCGCTCCAGTGTGGCTCTCGTCTGTTTCGAGCCCAGTCTGTTCATCGCGGACACTAGCAGAGCCGCTGATCTGTGTTTGTTCCGAAGACTGGTCGCTGTTGCTCGCTTCTTCGTGGACGATAGGATTGGCTAAATTTGAGCTTGAGTCCGCAATCTCGTCAATGGTGGGTTTGCCAGCCTCTTCAGACTTGGCATATACAGGTGGTTCGACAATCAAGATGCCCTGCTGAGAAAACGGTGCCTGGCATGCACTTCGAACAGCGGATAAAGGAGATCCTGACGTTAAATGAGAGAGTCTTTTCCACGGACTAGAAGGCACGAATCGACTCAGAATATCTCTGAAGCTGGAACTGGGCGCTTCCTTCTGGGTCGAATCTGGAGATGAAGAATCCAGCGGTGCTGTTGTGATATCTGCATTTGAGTTTGTCTTCAAAGTGTCGCTGATTATAATCTTTTCTTGATCATTTGCAGACGTTTGGGATATATTTTCGTGCGATGCCTGTTCAACAGGTTCCATTACGCCATTTGGCACCGTATTTTCCTCTTTTCTGAATGAGACACATGGAGAAGAGTCCGGCATCGGCAATTCGGAAGTCTCTGGAGCCATGTCTTTTGCTTCACAAGACATGGCGTCATTATCGATGCAGTCGCAGGGTTGAGATTCTACTTCACCCGAGGACTGGAGATCCATCTCCACAAGGCGCAAATGAGACGGTGTCGATTGAGCGGTCACAGTGGAGAGGATATCGCTGGAGTTAGTCTTGGTATCACTGCAAAACGGCCGTCGAGACGCGTTCTGCAGGGACACAGGAGAGGACAAAGTGGCGGCAGCAGCTTTATTTGGGCTGAGCTCATCGTCTGACTCTGCAAGCTTCTTCGTCTTGAAGCTTCTTGTAACTTTTCTGGAAATTTGTCGTCTTGAAGGGGAGCTGAACGACTTGTAGTGGTCGAAGCTGGAAGGCGGCATATCTGCCATGAGTTCATCGATGTCTTCGTCTTGAGATGGCCGGCTTCTTCGCCTTTGTTGTATGTCTGGTCTGGGTCTCTTGACAGAATCTTTTTTCAGCCAGTCAGACCTGCTCGCTCGTCTTTTTCTCATAGGAGGGGATGAATCTATTGTCTCGTTATTCCAGAAGCTGTCGCAGTTGCTCGCTGGACGACTGATTTTTTCTTGCCATTTTTTCACTACGGCAAGCTTCTCTGTTCCCAGAAACGAATGATCCTGATTCTGCGGAGCCTGCTTAAGACTTTCCGGACTTGGAAGATGGCATTCGTTGATAGGGGGAGCAAGTGTAGATTCCTGACTGCGGTGAATCTTCGTAGAGCTTCGTCGAGAAGAAGTATATGCTTGGGACCGAGCTTGGTCTTTGGTTGTCCTCACGATGGCCTTGTTCCGTTTCGACATCCAAGGATTGATCCATCCCGAGGGGCGATCAAAAGGCCCCTCTAACGCAGCCGACATGATCGACGGAATTTGGCCATTGAGAAATCGTTGCCCGGACTCTTCGTATCGACGCCGCCGATCAGCTGGACGCTTGTAACCCTCATCTTCCGAGCCTTCGTAGAATATATCCCGTTTTTCACAACATGATTCAGAATAGATGGTGTCGTCGCCGCCAGTCCAACTCTTCACCTTGACCGACATGGCATTTGCTGCTGCCATAGGGGTCAAACCACAGAAACAGACTTCAAATCAACACATTTAGCAAAAAGAAGAAATGGAGTGTGGGTTTCGGTGAAAAGATCCAAGGCAGATCACTTGACTTTCTGGCGCTTCGACAAAATGTTTGCTGAATCCTTAAGTTCAAACGGGCGAAATGTTTCCTCAGTCGAAAATAGTGGTGAATCTAAGTTGCATAGGTGCCCAGCCAACCAATTTCCATGACACGAAAACGCGTCTCGCGACAGCACGTGACATCGCGTTAATTGGTATCTTTTCCTATTCAACGATAGCTTTGACAACTGCCATTTGCGCGTGCAAGATAGCGCAGGGAGGTACAAATATCTAAAGCAGTCCCCTTTCCCTTGAGTCATAAATTCTTACAATTTTTTTTGGTGTAGTATCATGGACGCGACACAATTCGGATTCTGTCGAGTTCCCTCTTGAATTCTGCAGTAAGCAGCCACGTGATCATAGCTGCAGCCGTTCCTGTTGGCACAGCAACGAGCATATACCAATCATATGCATTGCTTTGTTTACCTGACTTGACCGCATCAACCACGCGCCCTGCATACAGCGATCTCGATAATAGAGAGCTTTTTTGCGTTTCAGCCTGAAATATTCATAACCTATCTTCAACTATCCCGCAAACGCTTGGATTTTATCTGGCAAATTTCTGTTCTTGGATCCTACTTCTTGGCATATCCATGTTCGATTGACGTCCTGTCACTCCCGATTCCCATCAGCGCATCATAAAACTAAACAACATCCCGGTCTAGATTATCCATACAACCCCACCAGGAGCAGCGAGCACCAGATCTGTCTAAGTTGATGGCGTCCTGACACTGTCATCTCCTATTCGCTTTTCAGTCTAAGCCCCAGAAGTGCCCCATGGCGTCCGCTTGGCTGGATTCTCTCTCTGAGGATTGGGTGTCGCAACCTGGATCTGACACTTCGAATGGGCAGCTACCGCCACTATCTCCTCCGCACGAAGTAGGAACTCCACAAATACGGCATTTTCGTAGCCGTATTCCGCGCAAAGCAGGACCGCAATCACCAGCTCGCCCAATGACCGGTAACAGTTCAAATGTGCTCAACGAGCGAAGCGCCAATGACATCAACATATTCATGCGAAAACTACCCTCAAAGCTGTCGCAAGAGGCTGCGACTGACGTGTCGCGTCCTACTTCAGCTACGATGAACGGCTCCATTGTTCGCCACAATATTCATAGTCAGCAGCAACGCAGCAACGATGATGATACACCAGAATGGAAGAGGCGGTTGATCCATGGCAATATTCCATATGGTGAGCAGCGAGACTTGTTCCGCTCTGTTGCGGAAGGGCTTCAGGACATGTTCAAGCCTCCTGCAGAAAAAGAGGAGGAATTTCCAAACGACTCTGAAATACCACATCATACCGATATGACCTTCCCATCAAGCCCTCCGATCTACCCTCTACCGATCACGGACGCGGATCTTGAAGAATACGAAGGTTTCGACGAAGAGGAAGAGCAAGCCGTCGATGTGACGCCCAGTCCGAGCCCGAGACGCTTGCAAAGAGACATCAAACACAAGCCATACCAAAGCTCGCCGATTCCCGATAGTCGCAACGCCAAAATTCCGGTAGAAAACCTTAACGAAGACGACAAGCATCAAGAGGAGACATGCCAAGATCAAAGTTGCTTAACGGCGCCGCCTGAATCTGAGAGTATAATACGGAGGTTCAGTGGTCAGAGTGACACACGGAATGAAGAATTTAGCCCCATCATGATCGGGAAGCACAATGACGAGAACGGCAATGTTGACTTTGCGCGAATCGAAGTGCCTGTGGATGCGCTGTGGCAAAAACTCGAGGCCTTGCGTGTCAATCAAATGCTGCTCGATGCACAGACAGACCTACAGACGAGCTCTGATAACAGCCCCGGCGAGCCATTTGAGGGTGATGAAAAGGCTGAAGAGGACAATCAGGTTGAAGGCTTCATCAATTTTCGTAGAGGTGGGGGAAGTTCGGGCAATGGCTCTTTCTACAACAGAGGCCTCAGTTCGGAAATGGGCGCCGACACATCAGAAATGCTTCCAGAGGAGTCGCTTCAAGCCAGCACGCCAAAAGAATTCCCTTCCATAAAAATACCGCAGGAGCGTCCAAATCCCACGCTTCAACTTTTGCCAAGCCCTTGTCTGCCTAGGGCACCTTTTCCCAGTCCTGATAAGAAACATATTATGTCTGGGGATGGTCATGGGTCAGCCAGTTCTCCACTGAAGCTTTTTGGTCCGTACGACACGTTCACCAGTCAGACCCTCTTAAGGAGAATCAGCCAGTTCGAGCAGGCATCTGCAAGTCCATCGCAACGATCTAGAACGTCGAGTGACGCGGTCCAGACAAGATCTGGCGCCAACGCGACAGACATATCTTTCTCCCGATCAGGAAATGTGAGCAAGTTTGGAGAGAATGATTTGGACGGCTACGAGTTCCGCAGTAACGCAACCGACGAAATTTATGAGGATTCTGACGTGGTCGGCAAAGAAAATATTGCGCCCCATGATACCTCGTTACCGCTATATCCATTACGAGAAATTGGAAGCGGTGGGCAATCGCCAGAAGGATCCTCAGGTTTAGTCGTCGAGCGCAAACGCCGCAAGAATGATTCTTTTTCCCGAAGCGAAAATCTAGAGAATTCACAGTCACCGAATGATGCACCAAGAAACTCGGCAGCGCCAAAAAGAGAACCCGGCTCGGAGAGCAAACGGCCGAGGACGTCGCCATCGAAGAACCCAACGCCGAAAAGACGCAGAACTTTGCATCGATCAGATATTGCATTTGGCCGCGATAAAAAACTGAGAGCAGATGAATCCGCTTGCTTGCAGATGCAATCACTCTCCACGGGGAAGAAACGGAAGGATGCGTTATCAAGCAACTTCAAAATTGCGAATTCTGAAGTTCTCGCGAGAAGATCCATCCTGAAACCCCATAGTCAAAGTTCCAGCCGAAGCTCTTCTTTATCGTACAAGCAGCTCAAAAAGTCGCCTCTCCGAGCACTTCGAAATAGCGACCATACTGGATCTAGGGATGCGGCCACTGAAACCGCCCGTAAGCCATCCATCCGCACGCAAGACTTTGTTGATCAGGCGGCTCAAATCATGGCAATGATACGAAACCAAGTCAAGCCTGATTTGGCGAGCTTGGAGGAGTCTGAAGAGGAGCAGATCGAGCCGGGTGAAAGACGTGCTGAAGATGCTGACTCTGACCAAGATTCCACGAATGAACCCTTTTCTCGGCCTCCGAGTCGCGAGGGCAGTGTAATGCCGTGGGCGCAACAGCGTCAGAATGACCCGGAGATAATAAACCGATTGAAAAAATATCAAGAAATGAGCGACATTGGGGATGCCATTACCTCTTCTTCCGTGCGGTCTGCTCAACCCCTCGCTCAGAATTCCGCCTTGGCCGAAATCGATGAGGAGCAGAAGGATGAGCAAAGACGTCAAGAGCGGTCTTTTGATGGTCCCATTCCCATCGTGGGCGACGTCATCAGCGATTTACCCAACGTGCGAATCACCAGTAGTCGCTCTGATGCGGAGCGGCCCAGTCCCATCCGAGAATTTCCCACATACGAATCCAACCGTTCCAGCTACCGGACCTATCGATCCTCTTCTTCCAGAGGTTCAGAGTCCAGGCGTGTCATCATGCCTGAAAGCATCTCCCACATGATTCCGGACAGGGTAGGAAGCATGTGTCTTGACAAGGATAAAAAGATCTGGATCAAACGCAAGGAATCCAACGCGTCATATGTGCCTAACATTCTGCCTTCCGAGGACAGCGAAGAGGACCCCTTTGCCAGCATTCCAGATCTCTCTGTGGATATGACAAAAGAAATGCAAAATCTTAAGCTAGCTAAAACCGCCAACGGAGCTGCACCGGCCGATGCCGAAGTTCGGCTGACGTCCAGAGACGCGCTTGAACGAGTCGCCAGTAGGAATTATGAGACCCTGTCGCCCGATGAGCGGACGGGTTTTCGCTCAATAGGCTTTGCGAATCGCGAGCTTAACGGTTTGGACGGCTACTCAAGTCACCACGGCGTCGACAAACAGGTTGTAAGTGGGGATGGAGAGGGAACCAGCAATGTATGTACTTCGACCAAGCAGCGGCATGTCACCATCTCGTTCTCTTCTCCCATTGCATCCGTAATTCGGGATATGACCCCGGAAGATTTGAACAACATGGACGAAGAGGAGTTTGCCTCGCCCGAGATGAAGTTGTCTCAAAATTCATCCACCCGATCTCCGTCCCAAACCTACTTCAAAAACAACAAGAACGGGCCACAAAGCCTGAGACTCCATAACAATCAGGTGCGCATGAGGCAATCATCAGTTCGTGATCCGTCGTTTATGCCTCGTCCAGTGTCGCGGATTGATGAGCAAGATGAGGACAGCACTGTGGAGATTGTCAATGAAGGCCGACAAGTCAGTATCGTTGGTGATCAAAGCATAATGAGCCACAAGACACCGCAAAGTCGACGTGCCAGCTTGAGCTTCATCCTCAATCGTACTCCGGCCAATGGCGCTCTTTCTATAGCAGCAGATGACAGTGCCTTTATTGGTAGAAACGTCGGCAAATTGTCCCTCAGTCCTCTTTCTGAGTTCACATTTAATAATGCTGATCAGTCATCGTTTGGATTCGAGGTCAGTTATGTCATGGGTCAGCGACACATGGCTACGGGGAACGGCTCTCGGAAAGTCTTGTCCATGACGATACGAGAACTTGTAGACCGACTTGGCGAGGCTGAGCCAGAAGAGTCCTTCTGGGAGGATATTACGGAGCTAGATCTGCACGAAAAACGACTGTCCAGTCTGCACATGCTGGATGAATTTTGCGGCAGATTAGTCACGCTAGATGCCTCGGCAAACAAGCTCAGTCACCTTGAGGGGGTACCATCCACTGTGCGTGAACTCAAGGTTTCACACAATCTACTGACAGAACTGTCGTCGTGGGATCACTTGATGAACCTGCAATACGTCGATATTTCGGACAATGAGGTCACCAGCTTGTCAGCCTTGAAGAATCTGGTTCACCTTCGGAGCCTCAAGGCGGATAACAACCAGCTGACGAGCTTGGCCGGACTCGACTCACACGACGGATTACTGTCAATACGAGCAAGGGGTAACAAGATCACAGAGCTTGATTTTGCCACCACGCGGTTTAAAAGACTTCAAGACTTGGATGTCAGCGACAACCAGATATCCTCGGTGCGAAATCTCGATCATCTCCCCGAGTTGGCTCGGCTGAAACTGTCCAAGAATCGAATGACGGAGCTCCCAGTGGTCGAATGCATGTCATGGCTACGACACCTCGATGTGAGTGATAATGAGCTGGCCGTTCTGGATACCAGTGGCTTCCCCAACCTGCATTCGATACACGCGGACAGAAACTTTATCCACCAAGTTCATGGATTTGAAAGGACGCGGCGCCTGGACAGTCTTTCCCTTCGTGAGCAGCGAGGTCATCTTGCACTGGATCTGGGGTTCCTTGCCAGTGCATACGAGGTCCGGAAGCTCTTTCTTTCCGGCAACTTACTGCAGAATTTTGACCCCCAGGTTGATTTCCTCAACCTGCAGCTTCTTGAGCTCGCAAACTGTGGCTTGCAGAGCTTGCCGGAAAAGATGGGCCAACTGATGCCCAACCTGCGAACCCTCAATGTCAACCTGAATGCCATCAGCGCGTTGGCGCCGCTGCGGTTCATTCCACGATTAAAGAAACTTCTTGTTGCCGGAAACAGACTAGCGGATTCTACTCTGGTCACAGAGTTGCTCACTGAGTTCCCTCACCTGACTGAACTGGATATTCGCGACAATCCGGTGACGCTTGGTTTCTACGCCCCTCTCCAGGCTCTGGTGTCTGCCCATGGGTCGGGTGGATCGGCAGACCTGTTTGTCCTGCCTGATGCCGAGGCAGCTAGGGACGAGGCATTCGCCTGTCGGTTAGACGAGGCTACAAGGCTCAGAAGGCGACTCCATCAAGTGGCTCTTGTAGCCAGCTGCAAGCGCTTGAAAAAGCTCGACGGTCTTTCTGTTTGTCGATCGGACATTTTGGCAGTGGATAGACTGCTGCAGATGTTGATTGACGATGGGCTGATTCCAGTTCCAGAGGAGCAAGGAGAGGAGCACGAAGAGCAGCAAGGAGAGCAGCACGGAGAGAAACAGCAGCAAGTAGAGGAGCAACTGGATGAGAAAGCACACCGGTCACTCGGTGGTGTCCTGAACACAGAGGAAAATGACATTGATGAAGAGACAATGGCCGACGAACAGGCCAGAGCGCAACTCGAGGAGGAGGCCGAAAGCGCGTGGCACCATAATACTACTGTTGAAAAGTAGTCGCTGGAGAGGAAGAGATGCTTTTTACGCCTAGTGCTTCACATTCTCGGACGATGACGCGAACAAGCGACGCACTTTTAAAAATGAGAAAGGAAAATATTGCAAAACATTGCCAAAACATGAACTCCATCAGAACGCATCTTTTCATTCTTCATTTTTTTCTTCATTTCCCCTTTTCTTTCTCTCTGTCTTATTTTTTCGTCCATAAAGAGCGGACGTGAAGGGCGTTTGTTGGGTCGGTTTACATTATTGGGAATTTTACGACTTGTCAGGCCACAAGGTTATGTGTGCATGGAACAGGACTGGACTTGTTACATGGAGTGGGCGTGTATGAAAGAACGGAACGGGAGTACTTAGATTTGTTCTTGTCTCTTTATTTTTTTTTTTCTCTTTTTCTCTTTTTCTCTTTTCTCCTCTTTTCTTCTTTCTCCTCTTTTCCTCTTTATTGTTTAATGAGGTCGAGACAGTCTAGTCAGGCAAAGACAGACGGCTTGTGAAGATGAAAAAAGAAAAGTGTGTGAAATGAATGTTCTATGGTGCATGGAGTTGGCTAGTGTGGGCTTTGGTTTTGGGAATGGATATATCGTGTCGTAATGGTAATTTTAAGCCTCTGGAAAAAGGAAAAGAAAAGAGACATGATTTACACATGGATAGACCTTTGTGCCGTGGACCTGCCTACTAGGTATTGGCCTAACGTGGTGTTCCATACAAGAAAGCACAAATTGCAGTACGTCTTTACGGGCAATCAAACACTGGCACACACATACACAAAGGACAAGTACATTCCGTGACATGCTCAAACCCCTCAAGGGACCCGACGGAGAGCGGAATTAGTCCCTCATGCAATGCAGCAAGGCATGCCTATGCGTGGTGTTGTTGGATTCGCAAGAACCACGCGACCGGTGCATGTATAAGACAAAAAGAGTCTTTCTCGACACGTCATCTACGGGGCTCGTCTGCTTGCAGGCATGTACGCATGCATGAGTGACTGACATGACTGATGACTCTCGGAGACTTGGAAAGGGGTTCTGCCCTTGGAGGGGGGAAAAAATGGGGAGAGGGCGAGGTTAGGCGAGTCGGGAAATTCTGTGAGACGGGGGCCGAAAAGAAAAAAAAAGAAAAGAAAAGCCGCTGCGCTTATTGGGTTATGGGGGGGCTGTGATGGATCATGGTGTTTTGAGCTAAGATAGATGGTTGGGATTCTGGAAGGGGGACACATGAACGCCAAGAAGGGGGAAAAGTGAGTTTATACGGTGACATGACAGGTTTTTTTTTTTCTGACGAACAAGCGGTGTCCCAATTTACGCGATAAATACGTTCAAAATATAAAGAAATTCATAGTGGGATATCCTTCAAAGTCTGGTACATAAAATACCCAACATCTTTCCTTTCCCCCGTTTGATAGCGTAGTTACCGGGTCAACTGGAAAAGGGTCGATCGCGAAACCTTTCGGCAGTCAAGTAGAATCGTCAAGTCACTCTCCATGAATTAAAATGCTATGGAGTCGCAAAGGGTTTGCCGGGGAAAGGATTGGGGGGTCGGATGGCAACGCTGGAGGACCGCGGACGTCTTGGATTGTGGATGCAAATATTGTGTGGCTGCTGTGTTGGCACCTTTCCGGGTCAATGATGGACGGATCCGTGAATGATCAATTGGTGGGACTGGAGGGGAATAGCACCAGACCTGACTTATTAGGAGAGACGAGGTGCCGAAAAAAAGGCAGAATAGCCGGGCGTGATTAGAGGTCTTAATACTTCATGTTGGTCTGCTTTTGCATTAACTGACCTGGAACAACTGGAAATTGCTGGCAGCCCTGATTGGCGGTCCGGGTCGAGTCATGGGGCGACTCGGCCAGCCAGTTCCGTCCTTCCTCATTGCTGAGTCGGGCTGCTCCTTCCCCAGCGCCGGTTGGCGCTACTGCCCTGCGGCCCTACGGACGGCCAACAAGGAGCCTTGGGAAGGAGCCTGGGGAGAAACCCTGGGAAGGAACGGCTTGTCCAGGCCAAAACATTGGCAGCCACGGGAACACGCTTGCCCGCACTTGCCCGCACTTGCACTTGCACATGCAAGACGCACGCCTGGCGTCATGACAACAGACAGGCAAGACACCAGACGGCGGCGGATCCACCACTTCCAGTCCTCCAGTCTTGCACGCGACACGAAAAGACCCGGCCTTAAGTCCCTTTGATAATCGCCGAACGACTGCAGTCCCTCCCCTCCAAAAAAATAAAAAAACCTTTTCCTCCTTGTTGGCTCGGCATGAGGTCTCGTCATTAACAAGTTGACCTCGCATCACAAAACATCGTATACTTTTGGCTACTTGCATCTTGCATCTTGCATCTTGCAGCACCTATTCCGACAAAACTATAATATCCATAGGTGGGCGTCTGAGCGATGGACTCGGCTTCAGACGCACCATCGTTGACGTGCTCCCTCGAACGCTCATACTCTCAACAAAGCGTAGCCTCATCTCGCTCGCGTGTGAGTTCCAGGAGTGCTCGGAGCACTACCCTTCGTGCGCGCCGCAGTCGTCGTCTTCTCAACCAGCCACCGAGCAGCTCCGCCAGCAGCATTGCCGCCAGCGACAAATCGCTGACTAGCTTCCCGAGCTTCTGTCCCGATCCTCACGAGTCTGACCACGACAACCACGATGAAGAACGGCTCAAAACCGCCACGCAAGAGTCGGAAAATCATCACCCTGCCAATGTCACTAGCAAAAGCTTCTCCATAGTGGACACATTGGCCGGCAAGGGCTCATCGAGAGATTCTTTATTTCAAGATGCCCCGCTGCGACAGTCAGTGCCGGGAGCCCTGCATCAAGCTGACGACAAGAACATCGAACGGCTCATCGCCCGGAATGGCGCCGTGTCTCTTGTACGCCAGATTGCAGAGGACCTGGCCCAGCGAGATGGCCAGATTGCGGCGCTTCGACGACGAGCTGACCGGCGGGAGCGCGCTTTGAGGAGGATTATACGCGAGTGTGGCCTCTCCAACATGGATCTCGAGAACAGACTCAAGATTGTCGAATCTGAAATGCGTTTGAACGAACGAAAGCCTGGTGAAGAAGATGATGGTTTGAGTCATCTTATGAGCGATGCGATGCAGGACACCATGGCAACACGTGCTTGCGGCCTACCAGGGGACAAGTCGTCGACGATTCGTGCCAGCACCACGGACAGGCCAGTCTTGGAATCCAGTAAAAGCACTCTTCGAGGATGGAAGGACTACCTATGGGGAACCGGAACCGTCAAGCGATCAGGAAGTGCAAGCGATACCAATCGCGACGATACAATCAACAACGCGACCATGATTGTTCGTTCTCAATCAAGTTTGGATAAACGCCCCACGTTACAAGAAGATTTGTTCGTCCCTCCTGCTGCGCCTCCTGCGGCTGCCCCTGCTCCTCCTAATCGAGTCAACACGGCCTCGTCGAGTCGGGCGTCTAGTGTTTATTCAGCGGCCACGTCCGAACGCAAGGCCTCGGCTTCATTGGCCAGTCTTGCTTTGAGACTGGTCGCGGGAGCTACCATGACATCACGAGACGCCGAGTCTAGAGGCCGAGCAGCCAGCGCCACCGCCCGAGCAGCCTCGATACGAGCTGGTTCTGCAGCAAGCATTCGCTCAGCCCATTCCGGACGTGCTGCATCAGTTGTCGTGAATCCCAAGACTTTGATGGTTATGCGCCGAATCTCGCAGGCACCTCAGGGCAACATGACGAGCGCGAAAACCCAGCCACCAGACAACTGGGCGAGCATGGCCAACAGCCCGCCGGATCCCACAAAGTCCCGACAAGAAAGCTACGGGCCTGTTGAAATGGACGCCATCCTGCCCCCGGAGTTGCAACCCCCAACGCTGTCCCATATATACAACAACTACAGCAATAACAACAATAACAACACGGCCCGAGAGTTTCTCACTGATCGATTTGGTTTCATCTACGACCAAAGACGCAAAAAGAGGCAACGAGAAGCAGCACACGTGGCTGCCGACCAAATGAACAAATGCGGTCGGACGGAGATGCTGACCAATGGCCGCACGCGTATCTCTACCAACGTCTTGGAGGATGGACCTGACCTTGACGACGGCCTGTCGAGCACTGCCAGGTCGGCAAGTCCAAGCAGTCATGAAGAACGTCCCGAAGTGGCCGAAGTGGAGGATGGGAAAGTCAAGCGCTGGCAAGACTACCTAAAAATCGCTACCTTCCCCACTGAACTTCTCAGCCATACACCCGGTATGAATGCCTCGGCATTGGAGGTGCTTGAGGAAGCCGGCAGCATGACCCCTGAGGCTGAAGGGGAAGGGGAGCTCGACTCAGCCAAAACGCCCACCATTACTGCCACAAGCGCTGGCCTCGTCCCACCATCGGCGACCGCGACGACTGCAGTTGACAGTGACATCCCACAGCCTTTGGAGTCCGGGTCGACGGTGACGAGCGCTGCTGTGGTCGCCAAGGATGATGCCGAGCCGGTGAAACTTCTGCTGGAGCAACTTAGTGAGGTGCATGACTCTCTGCAGCGCGACAAGACGGTCAAATGGAACGACTTCTTGCGCAAAGTGCGTGCCGAGCGACGGCGAGAAGGCGAAGCAGCTGTTGCGGCAGCAGCCGCTGTGGCTGAAGCCCGATATGAAACACCAGCCGTGATGACGCCAGAAGCCCTTGTTGCTGATGGCGAGATTATCGGTATAGCGGGCCTGGGCAACAAGGGCAAGGTAGGGCGAGCCAAGTGGAACGAATTCAAAGCCCTTGTCCTTGGTGGAATACCCGTCGCGTATCGTGCCAAGGTGTGGTCGGAATGCTCAGGAGCAAACGCTTTACGAATTCCTGGGTATTATGAGGGCCTTGTCGCACAGAATGGTGGTGACAACGATGATCCCACTGTGGTAAGCCAGATACAGATGGACATTCATCGAACCCTGACGGACAACATATTCTTTCGCAAGGGCCCCGGCGTGCAGAAACTGAGCGAACTATTGTTGGCGTACTCACGACGGAACAAGGACGTTGGCTACTGCCAGGGCATGAACCTGATTGCCGCCAACCTGCTGCTCATCACGCCCTCGGCAGAGGATGCGTTCTGGATCCTAGCGTCAATTATCGAAAGCATTTTGCCTCACGGGTACTATGATCAGTCGCTCATGGCGTCGAGGGCCGACCAGCAGGTCTTGCGACAGTTTGTGTCCACCGTGCTCCCCAAACTCTCGGCTCATTTGGATTCGCTGTCGATTGAGCTCGAGGCTTTGACATTCCAATGGTTTCTGTCCGTCTTTACAGACTGTTTGTCTGCAGAGGCTCTGTTTCGAGTGTGGGACGTGGTGTTGTGTACCAACGACGGGAGCACATTTCTCTTTCAAATCGCTCTGGCGCTTTTGAAACTCAACGAGAGGAATCTTCTGCAGTGCGACACAGCGGCTGGAGTATACACATATATCAATCATCACATGACGGAGCATGCCATCAGTATTGACGGGCTGATCCAGGCCGGAGAGGCACTGAGGCGGGTAATACGAAGGGAGGACATTGAGCAGCGTCGAAACAAGGCGATGCAGGCTGAGAAGGATATGGTTGCCGAGAGAGATAGAGCACGAAAGCAAAAGGCCGATGCGGCGGGTCTTGCTGCGGTTGATGGAGAGAGCAGCAATATGGGAGGAGACAAAGGAGAACCGGAGTCGCTTACAGTCGCTACGGCCCCAATAGCGGCATAGGTTTTCGTTTTGACGATAATGACTGGGTTGGAAGGAGGGGGGATATTTGGTTTTGTTTGGACACTGTTGGTAGAGTTGGCTAGATTTGATACCCATTTCCTATGTGATTGGTGGATGGCGAAATGACGACGACGACGACGATGATGATCTTTTTTTTCTCTTTATTTTTTTTTTTCAGAACACCGTCTTTATGACCCAAGGCAACGTACAGATGTACAACACGTTTGCGGTTCATCTTGCGTCCTCGTTTAGACAGGTGTATTTAATAAGCCGCATAGCATATATATCTTTGCCACATGATGACAGGAAAGGTGCGATGATGTCTGCTGTCCTTGCTTTATCCTGTATACGAGATAGCACCCTCTGACTGTTTATGTTGCATATTTTCTCATAAAAAATATACACTTTTTTATATATACATACATACATACATACATACATACATACATACATACATACATACATACATACATACATACATACATACATACATACATACATACATA
>SRPW01000737.1:0-16228 GCA_018360225.1 Claviceps pusilla | reverse complement strand
GTGTTTTTTTTTTTATTATTATTGTTTTTTTTTTAATAGTTTTGCTTAACTAAATAGACTTGCTTTTGTTGAGATAAAAGTGCGTTATTTTTATTAACCTATTCTACTTATAACTTAGGGGCTACTTAGCTGCGTAGTGACTGCTTGTATTCCTTAATTAGGTCTTTTAAAGTAAAGTCTCTTTATAGCACCTATGAGTTTTCTGTTTTATTATAGCCCTTTTACTTCACTAGGTATTTTTATTGTTTGCCCTTATATTTATAGGTTATTATTTGTTCTATCTTATATACTTTAGTGTCTTCCTTAAGAGGTAGCTACGCTAGCGCTGCTTCCTTTTAGTGTAGGTTACCTTTAAATGGCTTAAGGCTTATAATATTAAATATATTATGTAGTTGTAGTGTTAGAGGTAATTTAAGTTAGTAGGTAAGGCTATAATAACTGACTTTCTTAGTAATCTAGTAAGGTTCTAAATATCTTACTATAAGCTTTTAGCTTAGTTACTATAGGTTAATATTCTTTATAGAAAGGAGAATATAGTCCCTAATATTAAAGTCTATTAGCTTACACTTAGTATTATAGTATTTTGCATACTAAGCTTAGGTATTGCTAAGTAGCTGCTTTATCTTTGCGTGCTTAGCTTATAGTTCTTTTACTCTAACTTCTATATATTAATTAATAATATTTAATAGCTTAGTTACTTAGTTTAGTCCTTTAGGTTTATACCCTTATAGTAACTCTACTAGTATATAGCTATAAGCTATGTAATAGCTAGTGTTGTATGTGAATTACGTAAGAGCTAAGTGGTTAAGCTAGTTAGTCTGTTTTATACATTTAAAAGCTTACAAATAGTGTTCTAAGATTTGGTTTATTCTCTTAGTTTAACTATCTGTTTAAGGGTAAAATGCAGTGCTAAGTAGCCACTTAGTTGCTAAGAGGTAGTAGAAGGTCCTTTAGAATTTGCTTATGAAAACGGTGCCCTTATTGCTTATAATGCCTTCTGGTGCCCTATAATTATAAAAGATATTCTTAATAAAGATAGTTACTAAGTTACTATTAGTTACCTTTATAGTTATAGTAATATATAGTGTATACTTAGAAAATCTATCTATTACCACTAGAATTGCGTTGTATATCTTACTATTTGCCTGTTTAACTAGAGGTAAGCTTATAATAAAATCTATTAAGATTTTTTAGAATAGTCTCTTTAGCACTAATAACGCTACTAGCTTGCTATAAGGTTGGTGTAACCTTAGCTTATTAAGCTAATAATTTATATAATTGCTAACATGGGTTTTGATATCTTATCTTAGCCCTAGCTAGAAATATTAGCTTATAACTTATCTAATTATCTTGCTAACTCTGTAATAGCCTGCTGTAGGGTTATTGTGAGTTAGCTATAAAATCTTGCTTCTTATACTGGCTAGGATATACGCCTAGCCCTTATATAGTAATAGCTTATTTTTATTAATTATTTAGGTAGTACTCTTTAGGGGTGCTAGTGTCTTGCTACTATTTAGTAGCTTTAATTGCTACTGTGCTAAGGCGTCCCTTAACTGTGTAGACTTTAAAGTTTTATATATTAAAGCAACTAATATTTTGTAGTTAGCTTAATTAGAGATTAACTTAGTAGAGGTTCTCCTAATAGCTAATAACCTTACTATAAGCTTTTAGTAGGTTCTTTCCTTAGGTAGAAGTTTATTATATAATAAATAGGGCTAATCTAAGTGCCTTATAGAGTTAAGGGGATATTTAGTCTTATTCTTTAAGACTTTAATATTTTAGCTGCCTACCCCCTTGCTTATAGTGTATATACTATATATAGACTAGTCCTTTAATAATATTTAGGTATTTAGACTTAGACTATTAGGCTTTAGCTGCAAACTTATTTTATTATAAGGTTAGAGCGTGCTAGCTCTAACTTGTATTATCTTATATAATTTCTCTTATACTGCTTGCCCTTTAATCTTTAAAGAAAAGATTTAGGCTAGATATATTGTGTCCTGCTTTATTGTTGCTTATATATAGCTTAGTTGTGGCTTTTCTCTGGCAGGTGGTGAGGCTGGTTGGCGCGACGATCCGGCAACCTTATACTGAATATCTAGGGTATTAGCCGCTAGCTATGTGTTAGGGCTACGCTGCTTACTAGCTATAAACTTAGTAAGAAATAGTAGTAAGTGTGATGCGTGCGCTTCCGCTGCTACCTCTTTTAAGAAGTAGTCTGGTCTTTAGAATAAGTTATTTACAGGATTTAGCTTACCTAGTTAATATTCTATAATGAAGTTAAATAGGTATAGCTTATTAAGGGCATTTACTTAGTAGCTAGATAGCTTTGGCTTTATAGTAAGGTACTTGTGGTTTAAGTAGTTTATAATTACTTAAATAGGGTGCTTTAAATAAGCTAGGTAATGCCTCTATGTTTAAAAAGCTTTTTAAATAGTAAGAAGCTTGCTATTTAGCGTTATGTATCTTAGCTCTAGCCCTAATAGCTTTTGCAATATATAAGCAATAGGGTGCTAGCTACCTAGCTATAGCTAAGCTATAATAGCTCTAATTATAAAGGCTAACGTATCTATTTCTATCCTTAATAGTGCCTCTAGATTAAAATAAATAAGAATAGAGGCTTTTAAAAACTTTTGCTTAAGCTAATTAAACGTAGCTAGCTTACTATTACTTAGCTATAGAGTCCCTTTATTATCTCCTTTTAATAAGTTAGTGAGTAGGATAGCGATTTTATTATATCCCTAAATAAAGTATTTATAGAATTCTATAAATCTAAGGAAACATTAGATATTTAATACGCTGTAAGGTAGCTACTACTCTACTACTGCCTAAATGCGCTTAGGCTTTATCTTAATGCCATTAGGCGTTATTATAAAGCTAAGAAAGCTAATATATATTATAAAGAATTTGTATTTATTAAGGTTAGTATAAAGCTTAGCCTTCTAAAGTTTCTATAGAACTTATTTAACATGCCTCTTATGCGCTACTAGGTTACTGCTATAGATTAGAATGTTATTAAGATAAATAATATAGATAGTGTTAATAAGCTTTCCTAGTGCATTATTAATATATTTTTAGAAGGTAGCTAGTGCGTTTATAAGGCTAAAAGGTATTACGAGATATTTAAAATGCCTATATTAATAACAGAATGCGGTTTTCTACTTATTGCCTTTATAGATATATAGCTAATAGTATATGTCTTTTAAGTCAACTTTTGTAACCACCTTTGCCCCCTTTAATTAGTTAAGGATTTCTAAGATTAAAGGCAATAGGGCCTTATCCTTCCTTATAACCTTATTAAGGCCGCAATAGTTAATATATAGCCTAAGCTAACCTCCTTTCTTTAGTATAAATAGGATTAAGGCGCCTAAGGGACTTATTAATTATTAAATCTATCCTTTTTGCTACGTATTAGCAAGATATTTATAGAGAACCTACAGCTCCTTCTTAGCAAGGTTATAAATTAATCCTTAAGGGGGTGTCTTGCTATTAATTAACTTAATTACGTATGTATAACCTCCTAAGGCTAGGAGCTAGCCTATAAGTTCTTTTAAGAATATATCTATAAACTTAGTATATGCCTCTAGTAGCTTCTTTGCTGCTAAGTTGCTACTTACTTGCTTATTGTCTTTACTCTATATATTTAGCTAAGGTTCTTTTATATTGCCCCCTGCTATTTATAGGCTCCTTCTGTCTTTGTTATTCTTTAGCATCTCCCTAATCTATACTAAGGCTAGTATTAGCAATATAATTATATTCTTTCTCTTATAGTAAATTTACTTTAAGTGCCCTATAAATATAAGGCGTTTTTATATTATTAGATATCTCTAAGTTTTATTATTCTAAAATAGGATTTATAGCTTATAGATCTTTGCCTAGTTAGCACCTAAGAGTAGGTCCTTCTATATATTAGCAATATAGTAGCGAACCTAATATATCTTGCTATAACCTATGCTATTAATAATACTAACTAACTTATTTAATATACCTTTATGCTTAAGTGGATTACCTAAGGCGCTAGCTAGCAGCGTGGTATCTGCTTTTATATTTACCTAGTCTCCTTTATTTAACATTCTTAGGTAGATAACTAATCTTTTTACTTCTAAATTAAACAACGCTTTTATAGCTACCTAGCAGTAATCCTACTGTATAGATGCCTTTATCCTTATTCTATTATCTATCTCTTTATCTTTATTCTTATTAATAACTAGGGTGTTTATTTTATAAGGGGTGTTAGTTATAGAGGGAGTATGCCTTTAAGGCCTATTAGCGTTAATTAGGATTAAGTTTATATTTAAGGTCCTAGGCACTAGGACTTTACAGCATAGGCAGTGCTAGCTTATAGCATACCTATTACTTTTATAGATAGTATAGTTTAGTTTTAGGTACCTTAGGGAGATATGCCTATTCTTCTAGTATTTATAGCACTAGATGTTGTTAGAGTCCTTATTATTAGAAGGTCTATAGTTATATTGCTTCTAGCTTACTGCTAGAGAGTGTAATCTTTATTGCTTATATTCTACTAAGGTTAATTGTTTTTAATTACCTAGGGATCCTTTGTTAGTAACTTTAGCTTTTCTACCTTAGCTCTAAAGGTAATTCTAGCTTTAGGGAAACTCTTAGCTTAGTATTTATTTTTTAATAGTAAGGTTAAGGCTATTTAGAAATATATAAATTTAGAGTTATTCTAGGATAGCCTTAGGGAGCTTAGCCTTAACTTTACTTTATTTCTAAAAGAAGGTTTAGAATAATATTTAATTGTCCTAGCGGAGGTTTATTAGCGCTTTAGTGGCTTCTAAGTAGCGTGTGTTCTTATTAATAGTTCCTATCTTAAGCTACTTTATAAATTCTATCTAAGTATGCTTTCTAAAGTCTATAAAGCTATTAATAGTAGTGTATTGCATCTACTAGCGCTTTATATTATTAGTAAGGTAGCTATTAGTATATGCTACCTTAGCAGCGTCCCTAAGGAACATATAAGGGTTTATAGTAAATGCTATATATAAGTTTAATAAGAAATTCTAGAGGCTTTTATAGGTATTGCCTCTATATATAAGAGCCTTAAGTTAGGCTTTTATAAGTTTTATGCATATAAAGGGCGCTATAATTACAAGGTAAGTCTATAGCTTAGGGGTTAGAGTATAACTAATGTTAGGGGTGCTAATAATGCTAAGCTTACTGCTTTTATAGTTTCTACTAAGGTTAGCTTCCTTAAGGAACTTCTACAGCGCCTTAAGGTTCCTTCTCTTATTAGCTACTTAGGCAGCTTATAGCAACTAAGCTACTTCTTTAATTATTCTATTAAGGTTTATTTCTTTATTAGTATTATTATTGTTTATATAGGTAGGGTTAGGATTCCTAATCTTAGGGTGCCTCTCCTCTTTAATAGTGCTTAGTATATAGCTAGTATCTTATAAGGCTATAGTAAGGTTATAGCTAGTTAAATAGGTAACTCTTCTAGTAGATATTCTAGTCTAGTTAACGGTTTACTATCCTTAAGGGAGAGAGAGATTTAGTTATTAAGGCTAGTAATAGGATATTGCTTAGTAGAGTAAAGACTAAGATATAAAAGGTATACTATAACGTAGCTGCTAGGTAGGGGGTAGTGCTTAAAGGTATAAATCTCTGCCCTATTATATAAATATGCGCGTCCTCTCTTTTATATGCCCCCTTAGTGCGCCGCTAAGTTGTAGTGAGGGCACTACGTGCCTTATTCCCTTGTGCCCTCGTTGGCACAACAAGCTAGTCCGCGCCCTTTGACTCTATGGTCGCCAACAGCGGGAAATGGCCATGACACAATAGCATATATAAAAATCAGCTATAATAATAAACAGGTATTACCTTCTAATCAATATAAGGATAATTTAGTTTATATTAAATTAGCTAAAAAGGGTCAGGATAGCTATTATTTAAACAACTAAACCAAGATCTCTTATTGTAAGGTTAGCCCCTTTCCTATCTTAGAAAAGATAAGTAATCTTTACTATAAGATTGCTTTGCTATTATACCTTAAATAGCAGCTAGAAATAAGTATTAAACACCTTAAACCAGTAGTAGCAGGAACTTACATTGCCTTGCCACTAAGCAGTCTTTATTATAAAGGCATAGAAAAATTTATTATTAACTATATTCTAGATATTTATAGGCGCTATAGCCATTATTAATTTAAAGTTTAGTAGCTAGGATATTTAAAAGACTATAATAGCTAGGAACTAGAGATAAGCCTACAAGAAGACATTCCTAATCTACTAAAAAAATACCTTTTAAAATACAACACTTAGTCTAACTAGTATATTATAACCCCTATTCTTTCTATTATAACCCTAGTAGTAGGAATAGAACCTATAGGCCTTATTTTTTCACTTATCTAAAATATTTTTATCTCCTTAGCTCTACTTTAATAAATAGCTGTTTAATAGGCTGCTAGCTGCCTTAACCTATTATTCATTTATATTCTTTACCTCCCTTTTACCTTTATTCTTTCTTTTATTATTTTTATTTCTATTCCTTTTCCTCTTTTTATACCCTTTTATGCCTTAGTATATTCCCCTTTATAACCCTTCCTTACCTATATACTAATACTATAACTTAGCTTAAAGAAATTAACTAATTCTTATTATAAATAATTAAGTAGTTAAAGTAGTTTAGTAAAACTCATTCCCCTATAGACATTACTTATTAGCCCTAGTACCTAGCCTAAAAGGAGTGCTAAAAGCCCTTTAATTATCTATCCCCTAATACGCCTATATAAGGTAATTTAAGTTAGTATAGAATAATAATAGTAGATAGCTAGTGCCTAATTAGATCATCTGTATTTTAGATAGCTTAGTTAATCCGCAGTTTACCTTTAGTATTCTTTAGCTTAATAGTTAAAAGTTAATTTATACTTTAAATTTAAATTATTAGTTTATAACTGCTAATTGTGTGTTTTAAATATCTATATCCTACCTAATAGCAGATTCCCTTTCTTTTACCTACTTTTATTCCCTATAACCTACTAAATTAGTAACCTTAAAGACTACTATATTGCCTCTAGTTATGCCCCCTTAAGACTAGTAGGTAAATAAAATAGAATTAAGTATTCTAATTAACTAAGAAGTTTTATATTTCTATATAATGCCTAAAACCACTCCCTATAACAACTTTATAACACTAAAGTAAGATAATAAATATAAAGTTAATAACCTTCTTTTATTATAAACTACCTTTAATTAAGTTAAATAAATAAAATTGCTTTTAACCTTAATCTAAAGTAAGGTTTTAAAAAAGATAGTGCTTCTTTAGAATAATTATTCTATTAAAGGCTACTATTCTAACTATTTATATTATTTTAGGCATTATTAAGTACTAGAACTTTATACCTATATTAATATAGTTATTAAAGACTATATCCTTAAATATTTAGTATTTACCTTTTATTCCCTAAATAGTTCTAGGATTAGTTAAGTAGTAGACATTCTTATCCCACTATTAAATAGTAAGGCTACTATAAAATTATTTAATACCTAAACTTAAGTTAACTTATTATCTTTATAGCTTTCTTATTTTAACTAATTATTCTTTTATTTAAAGAAAGGAACTTAGTTTTATATTTACTTAGATATTAATAATATCCCTAAATGCTTAAGTAAAGCTAAAATTAACATTATAGATGCTGAATACCTATTAGCTATATATAAAAGGGTAACTTATATTAATATTAAGGTACCTGCTTCTGCTATTATTATTTACTAAGACAGAGCCTTCTAGAAGGAGTAGCTCTAAAACCATTAGAACATTATTAAGTAATTACTTACACCGTTCTTCTTATCCTTATATAATAATTCTCACCTAGGAGATTCTAGATTATAATTTTCTATATTAGTCCCTATACCTAATAATTAGGATATAAATTATGCCTTATCCTTTTATAATAAAGAAGATATTACTACCTTTTTTATAATAGTTAAGAATAGTAATAAATTAAAGAATTTTAATTATAAATCTTATTTAGTAAATAGTATTAATTATCTAGACTGTCCCACTCCTAGGGTTCTTACCTTTATATCTCACAATTAGTATTGCATTACTTAAGTCTTTAGTGTAAAAGATATTTCTTATTAGTAATCTATTCTATAAGTTGCTTACATAAAGACTTCCCTAAAAGCTTATGTTATTCTAATTAAAGAATTAGAATAGCTTGCTTCCTTTAATAATATAAACGTTTATAGTATTAAAGCTAATAACTAAGCTACCTAATTTCTAATTTGCATTCCTTTTAACCTTATTATATAATAACTTTTACTAGATTTAGATAAATTAGTTAAGATAGTATTTAAGCTTACTTATTACTTTTATATTTTACTAGAGCTAAATAGTAATAATATATTGCAATAAAAGATCGCTTATAGGATAACAGATTAACTAGTAGTAGCTTAATAAAGAGCAGTTACTAAAGTTAAGGAGCTTTAGACATAGCATAAAAATCAGGTTTATAAGACTTATATATCCAATATTTTTAATAATAGGGGTTATTAGGAAATTAATAATAACTTGGACAACGTATCTATCTTTTATAATAAAGACTACCTCTATAAGATTTTTAGTAAAGATACTATCTCTATTCTTAAACCTTTTATATCTTTACTAGTATCTAACGTAGATAGGGTAACTTATAAAGGATTAGCTAATAAAGATATTATTGCTTATTACATTTTAAATAAAGCTAAGAAATGCTTTAAAGATACTAAAGAAATAGAAATTATATATAAGGCTAGAATTTAATTAATATTTAATGTAGGAGAGTTAGCCCTATCTGCCCTAAAAGCAGGAAATTTTAGCGCTAAATAGCTTGCCTTTTGCGTAACGTAACCTTAACATACTAAACCTATGCCTAATTTTTTCTTCCTAGCTTAAAGGCCTAAATAATAAGGCTAGCCTATATCCTTTTTAGCCCCCTTTGTTAAGATTAATATTATAGAAATAGTAAAGATTTCTAGGTAGGGAGAATTCTATTATAAGCTAGCAAACATTCCCCCTATCTATAGTTATATTTAGCATTCCTTAGATAAAAACATAGCTAAGGTGGAAGTAAACACTATCCACTATATAAATAACTTAAAGGAATCTTTATATTAATTTACTTAGTTTTAGTGGATTCCTTTTATATATTTTTATTTCCCTACTATATCTTATCTTAACCTTTATATAGCTTTTCCTAGTCTATTAGTAGCTATATCTTCTAGTATATTTTCTATATTTAAAATAGAATACCTATAGGCCCTCTAGCATTATAAAGGCAGCGTTGCTTTTTTATATAGCGTTCTAGGAGCTAGTAAAACAATATTTATAATAAAATTAGCCTACGCTATTTTAAACAGCGTCTATCTCTTAAACAGACCACTATCTTAAGAATATATTAATAAAGGCATAACTAAATTTACCCTAGCTAATATATATTAGGCATAGAATATTAATAAGGACTAGAATAAGGATTATAACACTTCTCCTTTTATAAATAAACCCTAGACTAGGTTTGTTTTCACTAGAGCTTAAAACATTTAGCTAAATAATACTCTTATAAAATAGGTAGCAACCTATAATAATAAGGTTGTTTAAGTATACAGTTATAACGTGGAAATAAAATATATATTTAGCGCGCCTATACTAGTACCTAAACTTAAAGAAGATAAATCTAACTCTAGGTTTTAAAAAAGTTATTAGGAATTATTTAATATAGCATACACAGCATAATTAAATAATTATAATCCTAGCCTTACCCTCTTCTTATTATTAGCATATATTTAATAACTTATAATATCTAACCCTAATAAATAGTCCTTAATTTTAGAAGGCATTTAGGCATAAGAGATAGAACCTTACACATTCTAAGCTAATAAGACAAAATATATAGTATAAGCTTAAGACTATATAGCAGAAATGCTAAATAAAGTTATTGCTATCTTCTACACCCCTATAGTAGCAAGAGAAATTATAAATCATTATTCTTTATAGTACCCTAGCTTAGTAATTAGGAATAAAGCTAGCTATATAATAAAGGCATTGTCTCTTATACTAGCTTTAGCCTAGCCTAAGGTAGCTATTATTTTTATAGAAGACCCCTACTAATTTAAACTAGTATCTAATACCTACTAAGGGAATATTAACATTATTATAGGACTAAAAAATAACTAACTTATCTATAAAGATATATTTAGGCCTTAACATATATATAGCCTTCTCGCTTAGGCTAACTTAAAGGGCATATTAAATATTATACTTATAAATAGTTATTATTTTAAAGGAGACTATTAGGTGTTTACAGTAAGGAAATTTTACTATAGCTATATAAATATTATATATTATAACTAGGAAACTTATTTAGATATAATTAAGAGTTAGCTATCTACCTTATTAAAGCATACCCTAGATATTTGTTTAGTATTCATTAACATGCTAAATACATAAGAGTAATAAGTAGGATTAACTTATTTAAATAAATCTTTAGCATAGTTATTAATCACTCTTACGCTTTAGGTTACGTAATAGAATTTTAGTCTTTATATAGATTTATAAGACAGCAAGCTGTAGGATAAGGTACGCAAAGCAATAATATATATTATAACTCCTTATAAGGCTTAGAAACAATATTTAGAATATATATAAAAAAAGGTATCCCTTATTAAAGTTCATTAGGAATTAATTAATATTAGGCTTATTAATAAAGCTGCTAGTTATAAAGCAGACTTTGTTATTTATAATATAGTCTAAACTATATTAATTAGCTTTATAGATAACTATCTACGTAATAATGTCACTATTACTAGGGCTTAAGTATGCAATTTTTTTATTAGATCTATATTACTTATCTTAGGTTTAGCAGACTTTAATCCATTAAAGGCCTTATACTTCTTCTATAAGTTAATAAATATAGTAATAGATGCATATAAATATGCTAAATATTATAACTTCTACTACTGCCATAGACACTAGCCTGCTTAATGCCTATATAAATCTAAGACACTAGTAGTATACAATGTTTACAACGTTATTAGTCGTTATTATAGGCATTGTAGTTGCAATTATCTAATATTATTATAAAAGGTTATAAAGCCGCTAATAAACCTTACTTTAGACGTTGTTAGACTAGTTAATAATCTATAATATTACCCACTGCACTTAGTAGTGGGCATTAATAGACCCTAAAAAAAACAAAATGCCCTAATTCCTTAAATTTAAAAACAGTTAAGACATGCTTCTAAGGTTATATTCCTCTTCTAGAAATAATTATATATTATAGCAAGGGAACTTCCTAACTATATAGAAAAGGATTAACCTATAATAGACAATTTAAATAACAGGACTAAACTAAATAACAATGCAATTAGTAATACAATTAATAATATAAATAACAGTTAGAATAATAATAACCTAACTAATACAAAGATAATACAAGACAAATAGGAAATAAGTAAGGTAGCGGTAGGATTAAGCAAATAGGATATAAATATAGCTATCTAGGGCATGGAATAAAATAATATAGTTAGCTAGTAAAGTTTTTAAGATTTTAATATTCTTTTATTTTATTATTATAAGATGCACTAGAGTGCGATCTTGTATGTTTAAGTCACCTTTAATTAACAATATAGCTAATAATGAGGCTATTATCTTTTTTTCTCAGACCCGGGGATGTTAGGTCCCGCACGCACGTATACACACTAGGTTACGTGGTGTAGCTACCCACTTCTAAGGTCGCCCGCCCGTAAGCCTTAGCTAGCTTCCTTTTTTACCATTATCACACACTTCAGATAGGACCATCCGTAGCTACAATAGCTTCTATCTTCACTGTTGCTTTCTTCTCTTTGCATCATGTCCCTTGCGTGAGCCGCAACATATACTTAGTTCTTCCTAACTGCTTTAACTTTACTAACTAATAATAATATTAATAAGAACCCCTTAAAGGATTATAGAATATCCCTATCTAAAATCCTTAAGGACTAGGCATTTATATATAGAATATCTAGTAAGGACTTCTAAACCTCTGTTATATTTAATAACTACTAATGCTTTATTTTAAAAGAGAGATACATAGAAGAGGTCTTCTATAGTATCCTCCTAAATACTAATGTAACTAGAATCTTAACCGCTAGAATCGCCTAGGTTAAGGCCCTTATTAGACTAATACCTTACCTTTAAATTAAAGAGGCCTAGCTATATAATATTATATTTAGTGCTAGCTTAGTAACTTCCTATAGAATCCTCTAGGTTCCTATAGTCTTTAGTAATATTACTTTTTATATTCTTAATACATTAACCCTATTTCTATTCTATATATTAAATATAGATAGAATAGGTATAAAGCTTAATAACCTTTAAAATGTATTAATTTAAGGCTAAAAGAGAGTTTCTATTATAAGGAAATAAGGATATCCTTAGTAGACTTTTAAAGCTAAAGAAGCTACTATATTCTACCTTTCTAAGACTAAAATTTATTAACTTTACTAGAGATTTAGCTACCCCTTTATTAATAGGCTTATAAAGCTCTTAAAGTATACTAGTAAAGAGGCTTATATTAACCTAATATAGAAACTTATAAAGAAATGCTACTATTACTAAATAAATAGTAAAGCTTTAAGCTAATTTAAGTTTTCCCTTAAGAATAATATTAACTTTAACTATAAGATTCTTATTAATATCCTTTAAATTAATAACTAGCCTATTCTATATATTATTAATATAGTAACTACATTCTAAGCAGCTAGATTCCTTAAGCTATAGAAATAGAAGGCTTATAATATATAGAATGCCCTTAAAGAATGCTAAATTAATATATATTTTAGCCTACCTAACTAAATTATCTATAATACTAGAAAGAATTTTATATTTACTAAGTTTAAGCATTTAGTATGCTTTCTAGCTATTAATATAAATAAAGTGCTTATAAAAGCCTATTAAAGTATTAATAAGATTAAGAGGTATTATACTCTACTAAGAAGAGCATATAATATTATTAAAAGTAAGGTTAATAATATCCTTACCCCTCCGCAATGCCTTTAGATAGCTATTAAAGCTATTAATAACTCTACTAGGCCTAATAGCCTTATTCCTACCCTACTTATATTTAGTATATATCTATACCTAATAAATAAATTACCCCTAAGCTTCTTAGTTACTAAAAGAGCTATAGTCCTCTATAAAGCTACTAATAAAGCCTAGAAATGCCTTATAAAATAATAAATTACTAATACTCTCTATACCTATTATAAACCTAATATAAAACTAACCTATTAACTAATACTATAGTTAGAGGTTTATATTTAGCATAAGAAAGGTAGCTAATATAGCCCTTATAAGCTTCTAAATATTAATAGTAAAATATATATAGTAAAAATGCCTAATAGTATAGTAAGGTTCTATAGCACTATTATAAAACCCTATATATATACTAAGATACCTAACTATACTTTAGGCATTATAAAGAAAGAGAAAGAGAAGCTATATAGTATTTATAAAGTAACTATAAAGAATAAAGAAACCTTTTAAACTTATTATTAAGGCTTAAAATGCCTAAAAAAGCATTTTTCCTATAATAAGGACTATAAAGAGGCAGCACTATACTTATAAGCTAGTAAGCTAAGGAAGATAGGCTAAAGGCTATAGGGCTAACTAAGGAAGCACCCTATTGCCTTCTTAGTTAATAGGCTACTAAAGCAGTCCTCTATTACCTTCTATAATAGTAGGTATTTAAAGAGGGATTCTATTAGTTTTTATAAAGGATTTATTAAAAAGAGAGGCACTAAAGAGAAGGAATATAGGGATAATATACTAAGGAACTTAGTAATATAAAGGGAATTTAGAATATCTTAAGCTAGAGTAGAAAAGGGGGGCTAAACTAAAGAGGGGGAGTACCCCTTAAGGGAGCCTTCTTATAAAAACAAATCCATTACTACCCCTTATAATATACTTAAGGAAAGAGAAAAAGCTAGCACTAAAAGAAAGGTATATAAGAGGAGAATAATAAAAGGGTAATAATACTAAAGGAATTTAAGGGGAGGGGTAGTGCTAAAGGGATTAATAGTACTAGGTGAATTTATTATTACTACCTATAATAGCCTTAGTATATATACTAATAGCTTAAGGCATAATTTACCCTTCCCTTTAAGGAAGGGCTTAGAAGTAATAAAAAAGGCTACTAACTATAAGGAGGAAGAGAAGAATAAAAATAAAAGTATAAAGGGAGAAAGGGTTAAAAAAAAGCAGTATATAGGGAAGAAAGAGAAGGAATTTAATAATAGAAGGGAGGAACTAGTAACTCTAAGGTATTAGGCTACTACTATAGCTTTTATTATAGTAAAGGAAAAAAATAATACCTAGCTTATAGTAAACCTTAAAAGGTAAGGCAAAATCACTATAAAAGGTAAACCCTTTAAAAAGTTAGACTAAGCTAAGATTAATACACTATTAGTAAAAAGTGTGTTTAAATTTATAACTTTTAATAAAAAAGAGTATAGAAATTAATACCTCTTTTACTCTTATATAGTGCAGGAAGTTAAGGGCAAAGGGACTAACTAGCTATATAAGAAATTAAGGCTTATAATCTAAGGGCATAGTAACTATAAGAAAATACTAATTCTTATATAATCCCTAATAATTTAAAGAGTAAGCTAAAGGTTAATTATAGCACTAGTACCCTTACTAGTACTAAAGAAAATTTTCCTTTAGCTTTAAAATATTATATAGGCCTATATATAATTATAGACTAACCTTAGTAAGCTAATACTTATAAAGCTACTAAAGCAAATTAAGCATTTATACCTAAAAGGTATAATAATAAAAGTTATTAAGCTATTATATAGAATTATAGAAGCTAGAACATATTAGTAGGTAACCTATTTAAAGCACTATAAAGAAAAACTCTAAATAAGCATATCTAACTATAACCTATGCCTTCTTATTACCTTAGGCAATATTAACTGCTTTAGGGTAGTTAGTATATAAACTAATAATACACTTAGACTTAGCAACCTTACTTTCTTTAATAAAGAAAAGGCTAAGCTTTAAAAGGCTAACTTTATAGTAAAACCTAAGTAAAAGCTAACCCTAAAAAGTCCCCTTATTTTTAATAGTTATATCTTAACTAATAATAGTAATAGTATAGTTATATTAACCTAAAAAGGCTAAAGTAATAACCTTAAAACTATTAAAGCTAACAATCCTACTATAAAGTAATAATACATTAAGGAACGTGCTTAAGGAGCCTATATCTTAACTATATACTAACCTAAGGTAGCCTATAACCTTTCTATAGTAGCTTAAGCCTAAAAACCTAACTAAACTAATATAAACAAGCTTAATAAGAAACTCTAATAGTAGATTAACAATGCTAACTATAGTCTAAGGTATCTTACAATAAATTTGCTAATAGTAGCACTTTATATATTTATTAACGGTTCTTTTATAAATAATAAGGACCTAAGCTCTTAGATTAGCTTTATAATTATTATTAGTAATAAGACTAAAAGCAATAAAAGTACTAAATTTAAACTTTATAGGAATATTATTATATATAGCTCTATAAAAAGTAAGAGAGTTATAAAGAGTATACTTGCTTCTAAGCTATATAGAATAGTATAAGGTACTAATATAGCCTATGCTATTAGTATAACTTTAAATACCCTTATAGAACGCCTTAAAATCCCCTAAATTCTAATAATAATCTATACTAACTTACTTTTACTATATAAATGCCTTATAAAGCTAGGTATAACTAAAGAAAAACGCTTAATAATTAACATTATAGCTCTCTAGCAATTATACAAACGCCGCAAACTTATAGAAATCCACTAGATTAATAGGAATAATAACATTATAAATACTATAACAAAGGCTTTACCTAATAAAGCATTAGAAACCTTTATTAACACTAATAAAGTTAATATTTAAATTAAAGGGTAGGTAAAGCGCGTATAAGCTACGCAAAGGTAATAATAATAACTATAACTAGTAGGATCCCTTACTATAACTAATTATATCCCTTTATTTCCTTAGTAGGATCCACTTAATAACACTTTCTTTAACTAAGATTTTTATTTATTTTTTTAGCCACTTTTTAAGCAATTCCTCTTATAAAAAGAGAGAATTCTCTAGTATTAAAATTACTCTTGTTGAAAATAACAGGGTTATTTACAGGGGATTCCTCACTATTAGTGCTATAATTATAGCGCTGATAGAAGCACTTTATAGGGGGCTT
>SRPW01000736.1:0-16249 GCA_018360225.1 Claviceps pusilla | reverse complement strand
ACCCTTACTAGCATTAAAGAAAATTTTTCTTTAGCTTTAAAATATTATATAGGCCTATATTTAATTATAAACTAACCTTAGTAAGCTAATATTTATAAAACTACTAAAGCAAATTAAGTATTTATACCTAAAAGGTATAATAATAAAAGTTATTAAGCTATTATATAAAATTATAAAAGCTAGAACCTATTAATAAGTAACCTATTTAAAGCACTATAAAGAAAAGCTTTAAATAAGTATATCTAGCTATAACCTATACCTTCTTATTACCTTAGGCAACACTAACTACTTTAAGGTAGTTAGTATATAAACTAATAATATACTTAAACTTAGTAACTTTATTTTTTTTAATAAAAAAGAGGTTAAGCTTTAAAAGGCTAACTTTATAGTAAAACCTAAGTAAAAGCTAACCCTAAAAAGTCCCCTTATTTTTAATAGTTATATTTTAACTAATAATAATAATAGTATAGTTATATTAACCTAAAAAGGCTAAAGTAATAACCTTACAACTATTAAAGCTAATAATCCTACTATAAAGTAATAATACATTAAGGAATATACTTAAGAAGCCTATATATTAACTATATACTAACCTAAGGTAGCCTATAACCTTTTTATAGTAACTTAAGCCTAAAAACCTAACTAAACTAATATAAATAAGCTTAATAAGAAAATTTAATAGTAAATTAATAATGCTAATTATAGTCTAAGGTATTTTATAATAAATTTACTAATAGCAGCACTTTATATATTTATTAATAGTTCTTTTATAAATAATAAGGACCTAAGTTCTTAAATAGGCTTTATAATTATTATTAATAATAAGACTAAAAGTAGTAAGAGTGTTAAATTTAAACTTTATAAGAATATTATTATATATAGCTTTATAAAAAGTAAAAGAGTTATAAAGAATATACATACTTTTAAGCTATATAGAATAGTATAAGATACTAATATAGCCTATACTATTAGTATAACCTTAAATACCCTTATAGAATGCCTTAAATTTCCTTAAATTTTAATAATAATCTATACTAACTTACTTTTACTATATAAATACCTTATAAAGCTAGGTATAACTAAAGAAAAACACTTAATAATTAATATTATAGCTCTCTAGTAATTATATAAACACTATAAACCTATAGAAATCCACTAAATTAATAAGAATAATAATATTATAGATACTATAATAAAGGCTTTACTTAATAAAGCATTAAAGAAGCTTTATTAATAAAAAAAAACTTTTTATAAATTTACTTATACTATAGTAGTAATATAAAACTAACTTTAAGCCTTTTAAAAAGTATAGAAAAAGAATTACTATATTTATTTTACCCTATCTTTAATAGTGCATTAATACTAAAGCATAGGTATAGTAGATAAGGTAATACTAATAGATATTAATAGTAGAAATCATAGCCTTATATAAAGCTACCACTACCCTTTTATAAAGTAAGGTAGCTTTATATTAATAGCGCCCTAAATTACTTTTATACTACTATTTATATATAAATAAGTACTAAACTACCTTATAGTTAAATATAATAAAATTACTAAGCTTATATTAGCTATAGCGCTAAAGAGTGTATAGAATATTATTCTTTATATTAATAATATAGCCTTAACATAAGCTTAATATAGACTCCTTACGCCTTAAACCCTCTTTAGAATACTAATAATAATATTAACCTTATTATTACTTAATAAGCCTATTATAATTAAAATCCTAAAAAAAGTAATTAAATAAGTAGTAAAGAAAGCTATTAGTATTAAAAATACTATAGCTCTAAGCTAAGCTAGTATTATTATTAAAAATACTACCTAAACTCTAATTTAATAAATCTATACTATAATAGTAATAATGCTGCCTTATATCCACTATAAAACTATTATTAAAGGTAATACTATAGCTAAAGTAGTATAGAATTATTTACCTAAAGAAATTATTATAGCTATAAATTAAGTTATAGGTACTAATATAGCTATAGTAGTATACTGCCTTTATAGCAGTAATACTATAATTGTATTTTATAATATAGTAAAACCCTATACTAATAATATAGCCTAGGTTAGCACTGCTTTTAGGCTAAAAGTAATACTAAACTAATATATATTTAGTATTATTATTAAAGGCTTTTTAGTATACTATATATAAAACTAAGAAAAGGATTATATTCTTTAAAATATAATTATAGCTAATAAATAGGGTTTTATAAAGGTTATAGTATAGAAACTATATAGTACTATAACTTAATCTCCCTTAATTATTATAATTAATAGTATTAATATAGTAAATAGGCTATATTATACTAGAATTATTTATAAAGCTAAAATATTTAAAGCTAAACCCTATAATAATACTATTTACCCCTATTAATGCTTTAAGTGCTTTAAATTTAGCTATATAGCTATACACTATATAGCGCCTTTATAGTATAGCTACTATATATTTAGCTAGTATAAGGGGGGTAAGTAAACTTACTTAGCACTATTAGGGGCTATATAGGAACGCTATATTAACTACTTAGGTCCTTACCCTATATAGTTCTATATATATAATATTACTAATAAATAATAAAACTATATATATACTATATACCTAGCATAGCCCTTTACCTTTACTAAACCTTCTATACTAAAAAAAAATAGCTAAATAGAAGTGCCTAGCTATAGCTAAAGATATAATATTAATAACCTACTATTATAAAAGGCTTTACTATAAAAGTAGGTAAGTAAACTATATACCTATCTCCCTAAATTAAAACTAGAATTAATATAGTAATTATAGATTACTATAAAGGCCTTCTTAAGCTAATAACCTATAGCTACTATAGCACTAAATAAGCTAAGCTTAACCTAATATACTATATAAAGTATATAATAAAAGTTATATACTAAAATATATAAAAGAAAACCTATCTTATATATTTAGTGCTAGAAACCTAACCTAAAGCTAATATAATAGTAATATAGGAGCTAGAAACTATAGATAGTAAACTACCTAACCTTAGCCTTAGCTACTTTTAACTTATTATTTAAAATAGCTAAACTATAATTTATATAAACTATTAGTATAGGGCTAAGGTATAGTTAATATATATAAGTAAGGATTAGTACTTAATAATACTAATAGAATACTATATTTACTTAATATATTTCTTTACCTATAAACCTAATTAAATATTACCCTTTTTTAACTTTATAGTAGCCTTACCTCTAAACTATAGTATTTTTATTAATAATTTTAATTAATACTACTTACTTTAAAATTATTATAGCTAAACCTTAATAAGAAGTAATATACTTTTTATAATAATAATATAATAATAGCTTAAACTTATAATACTATAGAGTAAAGTAACCTAAAGAATATAAAGTAAAAGAAATAGTATTATTAACTATATATAAGCTACTTATAATATAAAAGTTAAATTTTTAAAAGAACTAAATATTATTAAATCTAATTATATACTATAGTTAATCTATATTAGCACTAGCCTAAGGCTAAGTAGTAACTATTCTCTTTATTTTAAGTAGCTATATATAAAAAATAATCTTATTATAGCTAAGGTAGTAATATAGTTCTATTATAACCTTACTAAACCTTTACTTTATATACTAATAAAAGTTAATAATTATATAAAATAAATAATAGCTAAGCTTTAAGCTATTATAAATTTAATAGTTTTAAGGATACTCTAAAGTAGCTTTAAGCTAAATCTATAGTAAAATTACTATACTAAAGAAGCTACTTAAAATATAAAAAAAGTATTAAAGTAGTAGTAAACTTCTTATATTAAGGAGAATTAGTAGCTTACTATTAATATAGCCTAAATATAGAGCTAAGTTATTAGTAATAAATAGTATAATGCTTAGCGCTTTACTATTAAGGTAGTAACTATATACTAAGGAAGCCTATAGAAACTTAAGTGCTAGGTATAGCTTTATAGTAAGCTACTATTAGAATAATAGTAAATCCTAACCCTTATTTAAGGTAAGGGAATAGATACTATAATTACTAAATTATACTAAGAGAAAGTAGCTATACTAACTAACTGTTTTTTCCCTTCCTTTTAAGCCTAGCTAAATAATATACTAAAAGATTTTAATAACTACCTTAATACTATAATATTCCTAATAAAGAATTACTTTAATATTAATAAAATCTATAGTATTATTAAAAGTTTAGTAAGTTAAAAGGCACCTAAACTTAATAAACTTTTAGCTAGCTACCTTAAAGTATATAGTAAGCCCTTAGCTAAAACCTTTACTTACTTACTAAATATATACTATTATATTAGCTACTACCTAGCTTTATTTTAAAAGATTAAGGTAATTATTCTTTATAAACTAAGTAAAACCTTAGTAAAATAATAGAGAGTAGGGGCTTAATACTTTATTTTACTTTTTAGTATTATTAAAAAGGTATTAAAAGTAGTAATAGTAAGCTAGCTTATTCTTATAATTAAGTTAGGTAGGGCATTACCTAATTTATAAATAAGTAATAAGGTAAATAAATTAATAAAAGTTATACTAAGTATTTTAGTAGAATTAGTATAGGTAGTATAATACTATAGTAGTATTATATTACTACTTTAATTAAATATATTAGTAGCTTTTAACACTATTTATTATAAATAGTTACTTTATACCCTTATTACTATTAGTATCTTTATATTAATTATAGTATAAACCCACTCCTTTATTACTAAATATATAGCTAGCCTTTTTTTTAATAATAAATCTATAAGCCCCTTACCTATAACTATAAAGGTACTATAAGGGTTACCTATCTCTCCTATTTTTTTCCTACTTTATATTACTTTATTATATACTAAGCTCTAGGCAGCCTAATCTATACTTATTATAGGATTTTCTAATAATATAAATATACTAGTATATAGATAAATAGTAGAGGAGATATAGGACTACCTTAAGGCTATATAGTTAATTTACTAAAAGTAGTCTAAGGAATTAGGCCTTAAGTTTAACCTAGGAAAGAGTAAACTTATATACTTTACTAAATAGTATACTACTATTATAATATTAGTTTAACTTAGCACTAATATAATATAACTAATCTAATTTACCTACTTCCTTAGGGTATAGGTTTATTATAAACTTTATTAAAAGGTATACTAAAGCTAGGTTAAGTTAAAACTATTATAATAATAGCTTACTCTTATATTACTAATAGCTTTAACTTAAGAATGCTTACTATATAATATATAGCTTTTATATATATAGGTTATTTAAAGTATTATTATATATAGTATAGGATTATACTATACCCCTACTAATATTAGTAGTAAAGTATAAAGTATAGCTAAGGTATTTATTTCTAAATAAACTAAGTACCTAAAGATAGTAACTAGTGCCTTTAAAGCTATATTATATACCCTAGTTAAAACTAAGGTAGCTATAGCTTTAATTAACCTTTACTTTAACTACTACTTACTATACTTTTATTAATAAATAAAGGCTAATAAAATAGCTAAGTAAATATATAGTATATATACTATAATAATAGCTTAACTTTAATATAAACTAATATACTAAGGATAAAGCTACTTACTATAGTAAAATAACTATCTAAACTATATACTATTTTTAAACTAGCCTTATAACTATCTACTAGAATTATCCCTAACTAAAGCACTTACTTTAAAATAAAAGAACTACTAGTACTAAGAAAAAACTACTATATAGGCGCACTAGACTTATATTAACTATATAGTAATAAAGCTTAACCCTAACTTTACCTTTACTACTAAAGTTATTTACCTTTACTTAGGCCTTACTAAGTATAAATCTATAGTGCTTATATAAATATATATAAAATAAATTAAACTTAATGCCTTTCTTTTTAATAAATATATTTCTAAAGTAGAATTATTAATATATAGCTACTAAGCTAATAATAAGGACTACTATTATATTCTACTATTTTATAAGAATTTTAATTACCTCTACCTTATTAATATAGATATATACCTAGTATATAACTAATATAAAGTTAGGGAGGTATTAAAATATAATAGGCTAGTAACTATACTTATAAAGTAGCTTATATTAATAGGGCATATCCCTTAATTCTAACTTACTAAAAGTCTTTAAAATTAATAGGCTAAAGATACTAAAGATTTAATAAAAAGTAGCACCTAGCGTAGTATAGGCATAGAAATGCTAAGGAACTATATAGATATTATAGCTAGAATATATTATTATAATATATAACTTATATTTATTAATATATAAAAAACAGTAGCCTAAGAGATAAAGAAAAATAAGTATAACGCTTTTATACTAGCCCTAGGCCTATGCCTTATTACCCCCCCCCTCCCCCCCTCCCTCCTCTCCCCCCCCTCCTTTTCTAGGTTATTTTTTACCTCTACTACTATATAGCTTTATATAGCTACTAAGCTAAGCCTATAAACCTTCTATAGAATCTCTCCTAAAATATTATTGTACTTCTTTAGTATATTAATAATATAGTAAGCCTATAGTAATATCTTACCCTTAACTAAGGTTAAGGCTAAGACTACTATAGCACTACTAGTAGCTTATACTACTATATTAGTAAATAAACCTACTTACTTTATAAGCTATACTACCTCTTTTTAAGTAGTATTATACTCCTTAGCCTACCTATAAGTTAGCACTATATTAATACTATAGCTAAACTATAGCTATATTACCTTATACTTATATTAATAAGCTTTTTAAAGGTATAGAGGTTTTATATATTTATTACTTACTTAATAGCCTTTTAATATAATATAATATTTAGATTTAGCTATAGAACTAATTAGCTTCTACTAGGCTATTAATATAAATAAGAAATACAATACTTATACCTAAATAAGTCTTTTTTACTTTTATATACTTAAAGTATATACTACTAATACTTATTTAAATTAGTAATAGCAATAGCTTAGGTTAGAAAAGAGTACTAACCTTTAGTGCTATAGTACTGTTTTTTAATGTTTTTAGCTTATATTAAGTAAGCTTTATAGAGCTAGGCTTATAATTAGCCTAGCTATAAGTAAGTTAGCAGTAATAGTGCGTTAAGAAAGAAATAATACTTACTTTAAGTATAATAATTAATTTATTTATAAGGGTAGGTAGTATTTTTAATAATACTATAGTTAGTTAAGAGCAGTAATAGGGTAGTACTACTATAAAAATAGAAATAGAGGTATATTTATAATAGAAATAATAAATAAAGAAGGAAGAAAGAAGAGAAGAGATTAAAGATAAGGGAAAAAGGGTATATATATCTCTCTCTTTTTAATATATAACTAGTAGTTAGCTAATAGCTAGTTTAGTAATAGCTAGCCACTAGCTAGTGTAATTAATACTATAAAGATATAAAAGCTAAAGGAAGGTTTTAAATAAGGGGGTAGTAGCTTAAGGGAATTAAATAGGGACTAGCATAAAAGATAGACTAAATGCTTAAGGTAATATACTATAATATATAGACTACTCCTAAGGGTATCCTATAGCACTACTACGCCTCTACTAACCTAGTTTGCTTCCTATTCTATACTATACACTCTCCTATAATACTAGTTAAGTTTAGCTAGTAGTATACCTCTTCCTATAGTTAGAACTAGCATAGAGCCACTATAGCTTTACTACAGAACTTAAACAAAGGCTATATATAGGTTTTCCCCCCTATACTAGGGTTTTTCCTATATAGTCTAAGTAGCAGTGGTACTAGAATTGGGCTAACAGCGCAACTAGTGTATTAATAATAATAATAAAGCATTAGAAACCTTTATTAACACTAATAAAGTTAATATTTAAATTAAAGGGTAAGTAAAGTGTATATAAGCTACACAAAGGTAATAATAATAACTATAACTAGTAAAATCCCCTATTATAACTAATTATATCCCTTTATTTTCTTAATAAAATCTACTTAATAACACTTTTTTTAACTAAGATTTTTATTTGTTTTTTTAGCTACTCTTTAAGTAATTCCTTTTCTAAAAAGAGAGAATTCCCTAGTATTAGAATTACTCTTAATAGCAAAACCTTAGTGTAAATAAAACGCTAGGTATAGCGTGTATAGGCAACTAAATAGGTCCGCTATAATAATGCACGCAGTTTAATTAGCTACACTGCCGACTGCACATATAGTTATAACACTACCTTTTTCCTCACTTTATAAGCTTAGCTCTTAATATAGAATATAGATAATTAAGAATTACACTTTTTACGTTGTTTTTGTTATACATGCATTTTAGTACTTGTTTTCCCTTTATGAGTTATTCCCAACAATAATAATATAAGAATTAGTAGTATATTAATAATCAGGCTACTTTTATCCTTTATTAATATAATATTTTAAAGTACAAGAACCTTAACTCTTTAATACTCTTTATAAAGACTTTAAAGGTTAAACTACTAAAGATTTTTAATAAATACTAATAATATTAAAAAAGAACTTATAAAATTTCCTTCTTACTAATAGTATATTAATACTATTTGTTGGAATCGCTGCATTTTTCGGGTCACAATGACGGGTAATTCGGATTGACCCGGATTGACCCGGATTGACCTAACCAGCCGAGCCACGAGGGGAATCCGGCTATTCCTATAGGTCGAAATCCTCAGTGAAAACTCTACACATCCCGTGGCCTGCCGTAGCCTCCCATAGAATATGCTATAAGGACCCCTTTAGTTAGGCCACATAATTTAGTAGAAATAGAGCCCTTTTATAATATTATATAATACTAACTATAAATCCCTATTCCCCTATAAGTAAAAAGCATTATTAATAATTCCTAATTAATTAATTAATAGATTTATAAGGAATCTAAGTTACTAAATTTATTAATATAAAAAGCCTAAATAAAACTACTAAAGGGATTAATACTATAAATAAACCTAACCCTTAACTAAATCTACTATATTCTTTAAGAAATTAATATAAGCTATATAAATAATAAGAAATATAGTAGGAAACTATATAGCTTTATTGTTTTAAAAATTAATATCTTTAAAGATTATTATACATAAAATAACATTCCTTAAATATTATATATAAGAGCTTTTTTTATTATACTTAAAGAGAATACCTTTACTTACTATTTTAATATACTTACTAGAAAAGAATTAATAATTTATAACCTTACTAATATTATAAGGAATTACTTTAAAACTAAGAGTAATTAGTAATTCTATTCTTTTAAATAGAATAGTATTTCCCTTTAAAAGGTTATTATTAATAACTTAAAGAAAACTAAGCTTTAATACCTTAACTAAATATTAGAATAACTTTATTATATTTATTATAGAATCTTTAATGCTTTTATAGTAAATATAAAGCTTTAGTAATAGCTTATTACTACTATTAGTAGTGTTTTTAAATATAAGCTTATTATATTTAACCTTACTTTAACTAATAAAGGAGTTATTAAGAACCTTTATAAATACTTATATACTAATAATGTTGGAATCATTGGAATCGCTGCATTTTCCGGGTCAGAATGTCAACAACGGGTAAATCCGTATTGACCCGGATTAACCCGGCCAGCCGAGCCACGAGGGGAATCCGGCTATTCCTATAGGTTAGAACCCTCAGCGAAAACTCTGCACATCCCGTGGCCTGCTATAGCCTCCTACAGAATATGCTATAAAGACCCCTTTAGCTAGGCTACACACTTAGGAAGAAAATAAGAGCACCTTAAGATATACACAGACCCTATAATAATAGTAACGTCCTGCATTATGCCCTTTACCTATATTATCCTAGGATAAATCCTAACACTAATTAGTAAGCTCTCTTATTCTTAATAATATACTTATAAATTAGCTAGGAATTATCCTTAGAAGAGATAAGTGCTTTCTATATATTACAGAAGTGCTTATACTAAAAGAAGAAGGTTCCTTTGCTATATTAGCTAGAATTAGGCTTCTAGAAACACAGCTTTTTTATAATAGAAATAGATTCTTTTTTGCTATATTAGCTAGAATTAACCTTCTAAAGCATAGAATTCTCTATAGTTTATACTATTATCTATAGGAAAACCTCGTTTATTAACTAACCAACCATTTATTATACTAAAGCCTATATAGGGATTAACTAACTAGGACAAAATCTTAGCTAAAAGCCTACCGAATCTAATATCTAGAATATTAAACTATCTAATTATAAGGATGTTAACCCATAAAGGCTCTTGTAACCCTTTATAAAGTGTATAAAGTGGTGCTAGTGATACTGCTTTACTGCAAATATTACTAAACATAGACCCCTCCCTCCCCCTAATAATCTCTAGATTTAGAAGGATTATTAGCCCTAACTAGGGAATTTATTATAAGAATAAACTAGAAAAGCATTAAGACTATTAGTATATTATTAACTAAATAGCCTTTATTCTAGACTACTATTCTAAAGTATAGTAGAAAGGTCTTAAGCTTTTTAACGTATTCTATAAAGACTTTACTAGTTAGACCACTAAAGACTTTAAAAGAATACTATTAAGCTTACATAGAGAATTATATATATTCCTTAGGTAAAGAGATATTTCTATAAAGACTAGCTGTGGATACTATACTAACTCCCTCACTGCCCTTATTATAGCCTTAGAAAAGTAAATTAAAGTATAGTTTCCTAGCTAAGCTACTCTTTAATAACCTCCTCCTTTTATAGTAAAGCCTGTAACCTCCTTACGGAAATTATAAGATACCTATTTAATTAATTAGCAAACGTGCTAAAGCTAAAACCTATAATTAATTAACCTCCTATTACAATAATAAGGAAGAACCTAATAACTAATTAAATTTTCGCCGCTGCTAATAGCATTAACCCTAATAATAACCCCTAACTAAGCCCGCTAAATTCTCTTAGATATTAATAAAACCTACATAAATAATAAGAAATATAGCAGAAAAATGTATAACCTTTTAGGTCTAAAGATGCTTGTCTTTAAAGACTAATACCTATAAAGTTATATACCTAAGAAGCTATAGGTAAAAGCATTCCTAATTATTCTTAAAGATAATACCCTTACCTACTATATTTATAAATTAGCTAGGAAAGGCCTTATAGTTAGAGACCTAGCTAACGCTATTAGGAATTACTTTAAGACTAAAAGTAATAAGTAATTTTATTATATAGAGTAGAATTCCCTAACTTTTTAGAAGGTTTCTTTAAAGAACCTTAAAAAGAATAAGCTTTAATACCTTAAATTGCTTATTAAGTAGCTCTGCTATATCTACTATAGACTTTATAACCCTTCTACTAAGGATATAGAGCTTTAGTAATAACTAATTACTGCTATTAGTAGTGTACTAGAATTTAGGCTTATAATGTTTTTAAGCTCCCCTACCTTTAAGGGACTTATTAGAGACCTTTGTAAATACCTATAAATTATATAACTAGTGAATTTATAGTTATCTTAATAGCTAACTGCAGCTTCCCCCTAAAACCACAAAGAAGCCTGCTGCTACCACTATTATAAGCAATTATCTAATTGGTTCCTTAGTGACCAATTACAATAATAATAAGGCTTCCCTCTAGTGTGCTTTGTGTGCTGTAAACCTAGATATTAGTTAACATCTTATATAGTATAAGAGCAATAAAAAGCTAAAGAGGATTAGTAGAAGAGCCTAAGACATAAGGGATAACCCTTAGAGTAAAAATATTGTGTGTTTTTATATATATTTAAGGGATAACCCGAAGCTGAGTCTAACTCTAACGCTAATGACATACATCCGGCTTAGAAAGCCATAAATGCATTTAGGGCAGCCCCCTAGCTAATCTTTTCCTTTAAAGAGTATTCTAACTAATAAGTTAGATAATTTTATAAAGAAAAGAAAAGTGCAAGGGATGTAGCCCTAAGCTAGGGTATATAATAAGAAATGTGTGAGATTTGTGTAGGATTTGTGTGTAGAAGAGTGAGCTTCTATAAGGAGAGGTAGGAAGGACTTTAGAAAAAGTCCTATTTATTTGTTTTTTACTTCTTTTCTTTAGTAGACCTATAACCTATTATTAGATCAGATAGTCTATTTATTTTTATATATATAGAACCCTGTTTTTTAAGACTTATATAAGCTTTTTTAAGCAATTCCTTCTATAAAAAAGAGAGAATTCCTAGTGTTAGAATTATTAGAATTACTGCATTTTCCGGGTCAGAATATTAATAATAGGTAAATCCGTATTAACCTAAATTAACCTGGCTAGCTAAGCCACAACGGGAATCTGGCTATTTCTATAGGTCAGAACCCTTAGCGAAAACTCTGTATATCCCATAGCCTACTATAGCCTCCTATAGAATATGCTATAAAGACCCCTTTAGCTAGGCTACACACTTAGAAAAAAAATAAGAGCACCTTAAGATACACGCAGACCCTATGATGATAGTGACGTCCTGCGTTGTGCCCTTCACCTATGTTATCCTAGGATAAATCCCAACAAATAAATTAATTAAAATATTATAATAGCTATCTTTTATATTAAATTTAATAAAACATAATAATAAAATAATATTTACTAATTAGTAATATAAATAACTATTGCATTAGCACCCTAATAGCTAATTACTATAAAAATTATTTTTTTTATATAAATATTTTATATATTAATAAGTAAAATATTAGTTAATATTCTATATAAAATAAGAATAGTAGAAAGCTAAGGATTTTTAGTAGAAAAGTAAGAACTATAAGGGAATTCCTTTAAAATATAGTTTTAATATATTTCTTTTTAAATATAAAGGAAAACCTAAGGTAATTAATACTAAGAAATATAAGCATATAGCTTAAAAGGTACTAAATATATATATTACGATACTAATAAGTAATACTATAACCTTTAAGCTAATATTTATATAAATTCTTATTTATTTACTACTAAAGTTATTTAAATTATTTAATTAAGTAGATTTCTATAAGAAACTAAACTTTTTTAAAGCCTAATCCCTTTTATATATACTAAAGAATAATATAACTCCCTATAAATTATTTAGTATAACTCTTATAATATAGAAGGAAACTCTTAAAATAGATTACTTTATCTTAAATAATTAATAATTTAGTAATATTTTTTATAGAATTATACTAAATATAGAAGTAGTAGGGATTTCTATAGTAGAAGTATTATAAGCTATAGCTTTATAAAGTATTATACTATATTTAAAGATTAAGCTTATTAGCTAATATATAGTTAACTTTAGTGTAGGTTTAGTAATTTCTTTAGGAATCTTATATATTTCTACTAGCTTTAGAATTATTAAATTCTATATTCTTTATATAGCCACCCCCTTTTTATTCTATATCTTTAATGTAGATTAAATAAATATAAAATATAATAATCCTAAAAATATACGAAGTTAAGGTATAAAGAAGGTTTTAATTATATAGAAATAGGGATACCCTTAGTAGATTCTATAGGCTAATAAAGCTATTGCTTTTTACCTCTTAAAGGCTGAAATATATTAATTATACTAATATTTTAGCTATTTTTTAGTTACTAGACTTATAAAGCTATTATAATAAGCTAGTAAATTAGTAATTAGTAGGATTATTAAAAGACTTTTTTATAAATATTATTAATACTAACTTTATAGTAAAGCCCTAAGATAATTTAAGTTTACTTTAAAAAATAATATAAACTTTAAATTAATATTCTTTAAATTAATAATAAACCTATACTATATATTATTAATATAATAACTATATTCTAAGCTATATACTTTCTTAAGCCTTAAAACTAAAAGGCCTAAGATATATAGAATACATTAAAAAAGTGCTAAATTAATACTTATTTAGGTTCTCTAAATAATATTATTTATAATACTAAAAAGAACTTTACTTCCATAAAATTCTTATATATTATATATTAAATAGCTATTAATATAGAAAAGGATCTTATTAAGGCATACTATAATATTAAAAAGGTTAAAAAATATTATACCCCCCTTTAAAGAGTATATAATATTATTAAGAATAAGGTAAGAGACCTCCTTAGCCCTTTTTAGAGATTATAAATAGCTATTAAAGCTATTAATAACTCTATTAGACCTAATAGCTTTATACTAACTTTATTTATATTTAGGGTATATCTATAAATATTATATAATTTACCCTTAAGTCTTTTAATAGTATAAAGAGCTACTTTATTATAAAAAACTACTAATAAAGCTTAGTATTACCTTATATAAAGGTTAGTCTTTAATGCCCTTAACATGTAAAATAATCTAAATACCTTTCTATTATACTTACTATTACTATAATTAAAAGTCTATATTTAATATAAAAAAAAGGTTAGTATAGTCCTTATAAATTACTATTATTTAATTATAAGACCTATACTATATAATTACCTTATAAATTTATAAAATTTTACTTAATAGTTGTTACGTGCTAGATGTCACACGTAAAATGGGGGTACTTACATAATAGGTGTGGTACGTTATAAAGTTATAAAGAGAAGGAACACTTAAGTTATAAGTAGGTAGTTAAGTGTATATATAGTTAAAGTTATTTATTATAAAAAGAAAGGGGGGGGTAGAACCCCTCTATATATAGTGGGTTCTGCTGTTATATATAGACTATAATAGGTCCCCCCTTTATAGAAAAAAATATAGCTTATTCTAAGCTATATAAATTAAGGAAGAAAAGAAAAAAAAAGGAAAGAAAGCAAGTCTATAGTAATCTACTTATAAAGTTAAGAAACCTAAAGAAAAAAGAAATAAGCTATAGAAGTTTACATATAGCTAGGTTATAGGCTAACCTATAGAAGTTATATGAATAAGGAAAGGGAAATATAGGTAAGTAAGTTAGTATAGATATTTATATTCTCTATAGAACTGTTAAAACCTCTAAGGTTTACCTCTAGTCTACTGCTATATTCTACGCCATTGCTACTTACTTCTATTGCCTATAGATATGTTACTATAGCTAGAGGACTTATTACTGCTAGCTACTCTAAAGTTATTAAGGTCTATAGCATAGCTCTAGTATACTATTATAAAGTAGATATTTTTAGTAAGGGAGCGTTAAACTATAGGGTTAGTTAGGACCCTTTTAAAGATTTTCTACCCTTTATAGTTAGCTATAGTATTAAGGGTATAAATATTAAGGGTTATTACTATAGCCTTAGCTTCTTTTTAATATTAAGTAAACTCTATATTATTATAAAAATATACTATATGAAGGTTAAGCTTTTACTTAGTTTTAATAGTATTTATACTATATTAATCCTTTTAGGTATTATTAGTATAAAAGTTATAGATTATTTTATTAGCTAGTATTTAAATATAGGTAGTAAGTGTTTAGACTTTTTTAGTGCTAATATAGAGAACCTTATAATATATATTAGTAAGATATAAGTAACACCTAATAAAGATACTAATATAGTTTTTTACTAATTTATAATAAGTAAAAGGGATATATTTAGTATTAAAATAGTTATAGGTTTTAGTAAGATAAATAAAGAAATTAATAAGCTATTAAGCTTATAGGATTCTAAGGAGAATAATTCTATTTTAAAGGTTTATTATATTTTTAATACTACTTTTAATATAAGCCTAAAGGTTTTACTTAGTAAAAGTTTTATTAATATAAATAGTAATAGTTAAAGGAAGCTAAATAAAAGCATTTATACTAAGTTCTATAATATAGTAAATAAAAGCTATATTTAGCTTTAGTAAGCTACTATTTATTAAAAGGTAATATAATTTATAAACCTTATAAAATAGAAAGGTTTTATAAAAACTACCTTTAATAAAGTCTTTAGTAGTTATAATATAATATAATTTAAAGATAAAGGGTTTTTTTATTTATTTTACACTATCTATAGTATTAGCACTATAGTAAGCCTTAAAATATATATTACCTAGCTTAGTAAAGAGGTTAAGTGTCTTTTTATAATTTTAATTAATTTCCTCTTTAATAGAGAGAGTTTCTTAAGGTAGTATTAGTATTATATAGCTAAGTATTATAGTTTTAGTATTAAAACTAAAGAAACTTTATATAGTTATATAAGGAGAATAATAGTTTTATATAAAAAAGTAGCTATAAAAGAGGTAATAAGGAGTATAGTAAAGTATAAGGGAATGCTAATAATAGTAATAATAAAAATAAAGGGAGTAATTTATAATAAAAAGGTAATAATATTATTAATTAAAAGAAAGTTATAAAAGAGTTATGTTGAAAATAACAGGGTTATTTACAGGGGATTCCTCACTATTAGTGCTATAATTATAGCGCTGATAGAAGCACTTTATAGGGGGCT
>SRPW01000735.1:0-16272 GCA_018360225.1 Claviceps pusilla | reverse complement strand
GCTAGTATTAACCTTCTAGAATATAGAATTCTTTGTAATTCACACTATTATCTATAGGAAAACCCTTGTTTATCTTACTAACTAACCCTTTGTTATACTAAAGCTTATATAGGGATCACAAGACCAGAACGCTAAATCTCAACTAAAGCTAGTCAAAAACCACACAGAATATCTAATTATAAGGATGTCTTTATATAAAAGTAATAAGGAATTCTAAGATTTGTTAAGGAATCCTACATAAAGTGCCCCTGATACTGCTTTATTATAAGTATTACTAAATTCCCTCCCTAAGATTATATATAAATATATAGATATTCTCACCCTAGAATAGAAAACATACTAGGATAATATACTAGAAAAACATAAGGATTAGTAGTATATTAATAATTAGGCTGCTTTTGTCCTCTACTAGTATAACATTTTAAAGTAAAAAAACCTCTAACTCTTTAATGCCCTTTATAAAGACTTTAAAGGTTAGACTGCTAATAATTTTTAATAAATTCTAACAATATTATAAAAGGACTTATAAAATTTCCTTCTTACTAATAGTGTACTAATTTCGTTAATAAGAGGTTTGTAATACACCACTTCCCTTGCCGCTCTTATTAATGTATTAGAAAAGTAGATTAAATGCTGGTTCCTTAGTTAATCTGTATAATACTAACTGTAAATTCCTATTCCTCTATAAGTGAGAAGCATTATTAATGATTCTTAATTAATTAATTAATAGATTTATAAGGAATCTAAGTTACTAGACTTATTAATATAAAAAGCCTAAGTAAAACCACTAAAGGGGTTAATACTATTAATAAACCTAATCCCTAACTAAATCCGCTATATTCTTAGAGAAATTAATAAAAGCTATATAATTAATAAGAAATATAGCAGGAAACTATATAACTTTATTGTTCTAAAGATAAATATCTTTAAAGATTAATGTATATAAAACAATGTTCTATAGATATTATAGGTAAAAGCTTTTTTAATTATACTTAAAGAGGATACTCTTACTTACTATTTTAATAAACTTACTAAAAAAGGATTAATAATCTATAACCTTACTAATGCTATTAGGAATTACTTTAAAACTAAGAGTAATTAGCAGTTTTATTGTATTAAATAGAATAGCATTTCCCTTTAAAAGGTTATTACTAATAACCCTAAGAAGATTAAGCTTTAATGCCTTAACTAAATACTAAAATAACTTTACTGTATTTATTATAGAATCTTTAATGCTTTTATAGTAAATATAGAGCTCTAGCAATAGCTTATTGCTGCTATTAGTAGTATTCCTAAATGCAAGCTTACTATATTTAACCTTACTCTAACTTATAAAGGAGTTATTAAAGACCTCTGCAAATATTTATATACTAATAAATTAATTAAAATATTATAATAGCTATCTTTTACACTAAATACAACGGAAGATAATAATAAAACAATGTTTACTAATTAGTAATATAAATAACTATTTAATTAGCGCCTTAGTGGCTAATTACTATAAAAATTACGCTTTTTATGCAAATGTTTTATATATTAATAAGTAGGATATTAGTTAATATTCTATATAAAATAGGAATAGTAGAAAGCTAAGGACTCCTAGTAGAAGAGTAAGAACTATAAGGGAATTCCCTTTAAACATAGCTTTAATGTATTTCTTTTTAAATATAAGGGAAAACCTAAGGTAACTAATACTAAGGAAGATAAGTACCTAGCTTAGGAGGCATTAAACGCCTATATTACTGCACTAATAAGTAATATAATAACCCCTAAGCTAATATTTATATAATTTCTTATATATTTACTACTAAATCTATCTAGACTATTTAACTAAATAGATTTCTGCGAGGAATTAACCTTTTCTTAAGCCTAATCCCTTTTGCGTACGCTTAAGAATAATGTGATTACTTATAAATTGTCTAGTATAACTCTTATAATATAGAAGGAAACCCCTAAGATAAATTGCTTTATCTTAGATAACTAATATTCTAGTGATATTTTCTATAGAATTATACTAAATATAGGAGCAGTAGGGATTTCTATAGTAGGAGCACTATAAGCTATAGCTTTGTAAAGGATTATGCTATATCTAAAGATTAAGCCTACTAGCTAATGTATAGTTAACTTTAGTGTAGGTTTAGCAATTTCTTTAGGAATCTTATATATTCCTACTACCTTTAGAACTATTAAATTCTATATTCTTAATATAGCTACTCCCTTTTTGTTCTATATTTCTAATATAGATTAAATAAATATAAAGCTTAATAACCTTAAGAATATGCTAATTTAAGGCATAAAGAAGGTCCTAATTATATAGAAATAGGGACACCCTTAGTGGATTCTATAGCCTAATAAAGCTACTGCTTTCTACCTCTTAGAGGCTAAAATACATTAATTATACTAATATTTTAGCTATCCTTTAGTCGCTAGACTTACGAAGCTACTATAAAGAGCTAGTAAATTAGTAACTAGTAGGATTATTAAGAGACTCTCCTGTAAATACTATTAATGCTAACTTTATAGCAAAGCCCTAGGATAATTTAAGTTTATGCTAAAAGATAATATAGACTTTAACTATAAGATTATTATTAATATCCTCTAAATTAATAATAAACCTATGCTGTATATTATTAATGTAGTAACTATATTCTAAGCTATATACTTCCTTAAGCCCTAGAAGCAAAAGGCCTAAGATATATAGAATGTATTAAAAGAGTGCTAGATTAATACTTATTTAGATCCCCTAAATAATATTGTTTATAATACTAGAAAGAACTTTACTTCTATAGAATTCTAGTATATTATATACTAAATAGCTATTAATATAGAAAAGGTTTCTATTAAGGCACACTATAGCATTGGAAAGGTTAAGAGATATTATACCCCTCTCTAAAGAGTATATAATATTATTAAGAATAAGGTAGGAGACCTCCTTAGCCCTTTCTAGAGACTATAGATAGCTATTAAAGCTATTAATAACTCTGCTAAACCTAATGGCTTTATACTAACTTTACTTATATTTAGGGCATATCTATAGATATTATACAATTCCCCCCTAAGTCTTTTAGTAGTATAAAGAGCTGCTTTATTATAGAAAGCTACTAATAAAGCTTAGCGTTGCTTTATATAAAGGCAAGTCTCTAATGCCCTTAATACATAGAATAGTCTAAATACCCTTCTATTATACTTACTGCTACTATAATTAGAAGTCTGCGTTTAGTGTAAGAAAGGAGGTTAGTATAGTCCTTATAGATTACTATTATTTAATTGCAAGACCTATACTATAGAATTACCCTATAGACCTATAAAATTCTACTTAATAGTAGTGAAGCTATACTATTATAACTTAGAAGAGCCTATAAATATAGAAGAAATTAATAATAAAGATAAGGAAAATAATATAGAGAATGCTAATGTAAATAAGGGTTAATTACTATAAGAACCACTGCAATAAGGACGCAGAAGACCTAGAAAGCACCTACTTATTTTAAATTATACTAAAGATTCTAACTAAAATAATAAGGAACTTAGCACTATAAGTTTCCTTACTAAAAAAGAGAAAGGTAACTAGAAGCTAGTAATTAACCTATATAGGTAAGGAAAGATTACTACTAAGGGATAACTATTTAAAGCATTTAATTAAAAGAAAATTAATGCTTTACTAATAAGAGATATATTTAAATTTATTATATTTAATAAGGAAGAGCATAGTAATTAACGCCTTTTCTACTCTTAAATAGTAAGGGAAATTAAAGGGAAAGGTATAGATAAGCTATATAAGAAATTAAGGCTAGTAATATAAAGCTATAGTAATATAGAAAAGGCGTAGATTCTAACACAATCCCTAATAATTTAATGAGTAAGCTAAAGGCTTATTATTATATTAGCATCTTCCCTAGCGAAAGATTACATCTTTTTATAGTTATAAAATATTATATAAGCGTATATTTAATTAGAAACAACGCTAAATCGCTTAATTATTGCTAAATTACTAATATAAATCGCACATTTATACTTAAAGGATACTATAATAGAAGTTATAAAGCCCCTTTATAGTATTGCTAAAGCTAGTATACATTAGTAGGCGACCTATTTCTGCCACTACTGTAAGAAGCTAATAATAATTACTTCTATATATAACCTATATTTCTTAATAGTATTTAATATAATTAAATGCTTTAGTGTAATTAGTATATAAATAGATAATACCCTTAGTCTTAGCAATATAAAGTTTTTAGAGATAGAGGAATTAGAATTAAAAAAGGCAGGATTTATAGCAAAACCTAAACAAATCTTAACGCTAACTAAACCCCTTATCTTTAATAGGTATATTTTATATAAATTTAATAGAAATTGCATTAAACTTTACTAAAAAGGGCAAAGTAAGAAGCTTAAGGTTATTAAACCTAATAAGCTAACTATAAAGCAACAATATATTAAATAAAGAGCGTAAGGAGCGTATATATTATTAGTTTATTAACTAGAGGCTATATTTAACCTCTCTATTACTATATAAGTCTAGAATCCCAATAAATCCAATGTAAATTATCTAAATAGAAGGATTTAGTAGCAAATATAGTATTGTAACTATGGATTAAGGTATATTCCGCTTAATCTTACTACTGTAGCTTTATATATCTTTATAGATAGTTCCTTTATAAATAATAAAGACCTTAGCTTATAACTAGAATATATAATTATCCTTAGTACTAAAGAGGCAGGAATTAAATTGGATTTTATGCTAAAAGGTAATATTATAATGTATAGCTCTATAAAAAGTAAAAGAGTTATAAGGAGTACTCTTACCTCTAAGCTATACGTAATAGTCTAAGGCGTAAATATTGCCTATATAATTAGCACAATACTATAGACTATTATATAAAAGCTACAAATTCCACTAATACTAATAATTATTTATATAGATTCTCTTTTATTATATAAGTGTATTATAAGGTTAGGCACTACAAAAGAAAAGAGACTAATAATTAATATTATAGCACTACAATAATTATATAAAAGGCAGGAAATCAAGGAAATTAGGTAGATTAATAGCAATAATAACATTGCTAATGCTATAATAAAATTATTACTAAATCAAGCCCTTAAGACCTTTATTAATAGGAATAAGGCTATAATCTATATAGAGGGATAGGTAAAGCGCATAGAGAAGAAGGAGAAAGCATATAGAAGAGAGGAGGAATACTAGGGATATAAGATAGGATTCTTATTCTTATTAATTATCTAATTAGATAATTAACCGTGGTTTTTAGGTAGATTTTCACATAACTTATAAGTAATTCCTCTTTTTCTATAAAAGAGAGAATTTTAAGTGTTAGAATTGCTGCATTCTATAACAATATAGCATAGCTAGAAAGAGCCGGATTCGCAGCCACATTAGCCGCGGAATCCAACTCTTCTGATTGGTCCGCGTGTGCAGAGTTTTCACCGCAGAATCCGACGACATTTTCATGGCCTCAACGCTAGCTATAAAATGCCCCTTTAGATAGCACTAATTAGGATAGAATCAGACCTTTTGCGAATACCTTCCTAGACCTTACGTTGTCACTGAGTCTCAGATCCACCTAGTATTCCTTAGAGAATCACTAGTATCCTAAGGAATACCAACAGTTAGAATTCGTTAAAAATCATTAGTAGTCTAACCTTTAAAGTCTTTATAAAGAGCATTAAAGAGTTAAAGGTTTTTCTACTTTAAAATATTATACTAATAGAGAATAAAAGCAGCTTAATTATTAATATACTGCTAATCCTTACGTTTTTCTAGTATATTATTCTAGCATATTTTCTATTCTAAGGTAAGAATATCTACATATTTATATATAATCTTAGGGAAGGAATTTAGTAATACTTATAATACAGTGGTGTTAGAATTACCTTAGGTGGGATTCCTTAACGAATCTTAGAATTCCTTATTACTTCTATATAAAGACATCCTTATAATTAGATATTTTATATAGTTTTTAACTAGCTTTAGTTAAGATTTAGCGTTCTAGTCTTATAATCCCTATATAAGCTTTAGTATAATAAAGGGTTAGTTAGTAAGATAAATAAAGGTTTTCCTATAGATAATAGTATAAATTACAAGAAATTCTATATTCTAAAAGGTTAATACTAGCTAAACTAGCAAAGGAATCTATTTTTATTATAAGAAAGCTATGTTTTTAGAAGTTTAATACTAGCTAAACTAGCAAAGGAATCTATCTTCTTTTAGTATAAATTCTCCCTATAAGTGTAATAAAAGTTCTATTTCTTCTAAATAAATCCTTATAAATCTATAGAATAATATATCCTAAGGATAAATATAACCTACTAATTAGTGTTAGTATTCCTTAGGATACTAGTAATTCTCTAAGGAATACTAAGTAGATCTAAGACTTAGTGACATAATATAGGGTTTAGGAAAGTATTCGTAAAAGGTTTAATTTCTATCCTAATTAGTGCTATCTAAAGGGGCATTTTATAGCTAGCGTTAAGGCTACGAAAATGCCGTTGGATTCTGCGGTGAAAACTCTGCACACGCAGACTAATTAGAAGAGTCGGATTCCGTAGCTAATGTGGCTGCGAATCCGGCTCTTCCTAGCTATGCCACGTTATTATAAAATATAGCAATTCTAACACTTAGAATTCTCTCTTTTATAGAAAAAGAGGAATCGCTTATAAGTTATACAAAAATCTACCTAAAAACCACGGTTAATTATCTAATTAAATAATTAATAAGAATAAGAATCCTATTTTATATCCCTAATATTCCTTCTCTCTCCTATATACTTCCTCCTTTTTCTCTACACACTTTACCTATCCCTCTATATAAATTATAGCCTTATTCCTATTAATAAAGGTCTTAAGGGCTTAATTTAGTAATAATTTTATTATAGCATTAGCAATGTTATTATTGCTATTAATCCACCTAATTTCCTTAATTTCCTGCCTTTTATATAATTGTTACAGTGCTATAATATTAATTATTAGTCTCTTTTCTCTTATAGTGCCTAACCTTATAATGCACTTATACAACAAAAGAGAATCTATATAAATAATTATTAGTATTAGTAGAATTTATAGCTTTTATATAATAGTTTGCAGCGTTATGCCAATTGCATAGGCAATATCTATGCCTTAGACTATTGTATACAGCTTAGAGGTAAGAGCACTCCTTGTAACTCTTTTACTTTTTATAGAGCTATACGTTATAATATTGCCTTTTAGTATAAAATCTAATCTAATTCCTACTTCTTTAATACTAAGGATAATTATATATCCTAGTTATAAGCTAAGGTCTTTATTATTTATAAAGAAACTATTTATAAAGATATACAAAGCTATAGTAGTAAGATTAAGCGGAATATACCTTAATCCATAGTTATAATACTATATTTACTACTAAATCCTTCTATTTAGATAATTTATATTAGATTTATTAGAATTCTAAACTTATATAGCAATAGAGAGGTTAAATATAGCCTCTAGTTAACAAACTAATAATATATACGCTCCTTACGCTCTTTATTTAATATATTATTGCTTTATAGTTAGCTTATTAGGTTTAATAACCTTAAGCTTCTTACTTTACTCTTTTTAGTAGAGTTTAATGTAATTTCTATTAAATTTATATAAGATATACCTATTAAAGATAAGGGGTTTAGTTAGTATTAAGATTTGTTTAGGTTTTGCTATAAATCCTGCCTTTTTTAATTCTAATTCCTTTATCTCTAAAAACTTTACATTACTAAGACTAAGGGTATTATCTATTTACATACTAATTATACTAAAGCATTTAATTATATTAAATACTATTAAGAAACATAGGTTATATATAGAAGTAATCATTATTAGCTTCTTATAGTAGTAGCGGAAATAGGTTGCTTACTAATATATACTAGCTTTAGTAATACTATAGAGGGGCTTTATAACTTCTATTATAGTATCCTTTAGGTATAAATATATAATTTATATTAGTAATTTAGTAATAATTAAGCAATTTAGTGTCGTTTCTAATTAAATATATGCTTATATAATATTCTATAACTATAAAAAGATGTAATCTTTTGCTAGGGAAGGTACTAATGTAATAATAAGCCTTTAGCTTACTTATTAAATTATTAGGGATTGTATTAGAATCCATGCCTTTTCTACGTTACTATAGCCTTATATTACTAGCCTTAATTTTTTATATAGCTTATCTATACCTTTCCCTTTAATTTCCCTTACTATTTAAGAGTAGAAGAGGCACTAATTACTATGCTCTTCCTTATTAAATATAATAAATTTAAAGATATCTCTTACTAGTAAAGTATTAATTTCCTTTTAATTAAATGCTTTAAATAATTATCCCTTAGTAGTAATCTTTCTCTACCTATATAGGTTAACTGCTAGCTTCTAGTTACCTTTCTCTTTTTTAGTAAGGAAACTTATAGTGCTAAGTTTCTTATTATTTTAATTAGAATCTTTAGTATAATTTAGAATAAGTAGGTGCTTTCTAGGTTTTCTGCATTCTTATTATAGTGGTTCTTATAGTAATTAACCCTTATTTATATTAGCATCCTCTATATTATTTTCCTTATCTTCATTATTAATTTCTTTTATATTTATAGGCTCTTTTAAGTTATAGTAATATAGCTTTATTACTATTAAGTAGAATTTTATAGGTCTATAGGGTAATTCTATAGTATAGGTCTTATAATTAAATAATAGTAATTTATAAGGACTATGCTAACCTCCTTTCTTACGCTAAACGTAGACTTTTAATTATAGCGGCAGTAAGTGTAATAGGAGGGTATTTAAACTATTCTATGTATTAAGGGTATTAGAGACTTACTTTTATATAAGGCAATGCTAAGCTTTATTAATAGCTTTCTATAGTAAAGCAGCTCTTTACACTACTAAAAGACTTAGGGGGGAATTATATAATATTTATAGATATGCCCTAAATATAAGTAAAGTTAGCATAAGGCTATTAGGTTTAGTAGAGTTATTAATAGCTTTAATAGCTATCTATAGTCTTTAGGAAGGGCTAAGGAGGTTTCCTACCTTATTCTTAATAATATTATATACTCTTTAGAGGGGGGTATAATATCTCTTAACCTTTCTAATGCTATAGTGTGCCTTAATAGGAACCTTTTCTATATTAATAGCTATTTAGTATATAATATACTAGAATTCTATAGAAGCAAAGTTCTTTCTAGTATTATAAATAATATTATTTAAGGGACCTAAATAAGTATTAATTTAGCACTCTTTTAATGCATTCTATATATCTTAGGCTTTTTACTTCTAGGGCTTAAGGAAGCGTGTAGCTTAGAATATAGTTGCTATGTTAATAATATATAGCATAGGTTTATTATTAATTTAGAGGATATTAATAATAATCTTATAGTTAAAGTCTATATTGTCTTTTAGTGTAAACTTAAATTATTCTAGGGCTTTACTATAAAGTTAGTATTAATAGTATTTATAGGAGAGTCTTTTAATAATCCTACTAATTACTAATTTACTAGCTCTTTATAGTAGCTTTATAAGTCTAGCAACTAAAGAATAGCTAAAACATTAGTGTAATTAATATATCTTAGCCTTTAAGAGGTAGAAAGCAGCTGCTTTATTAAGCTATAGAATCCACTAAAGGTGTCCCTATTTCTATATAATTAGGACCTTCTTTATACCTTAAATTAGTATATTCTTAAGGTTATTAAGCTTTACATTTATTTAATCTATATTAAAAATATAGAATAGAAAGGGAGTAGCTATATTAAGAATATAGAATTTAATAGTTCTAAAGGTAGTAGGAATGTATAAGATTCCTAAAGAAATCACTAAACCTATACTAAAGTTAACTATATATTAGCTAGCAGGCTTAATCTTTAGATATAGCATAATCCTTTATAAAGCTATAGCTTATAGTACTCCTACTATAGAAATCCCTACTACTCTAGTATTTAGTATAATTCTATAGAAAATATTACTAGAATATTAGTTATCTAAAATAAAGTAATCTATCTTAAGGGTTTCCTCCTATATTATAGGGGTTATGCTAGATAATTTATAAGTGGTTATATTGTTCTTAAGCGTGCATAAAAGGGATTAGGCTTAAGAAGAGGTTAATTTCTTATAGAAATCTATCTAATTAAATAGTCTAGATAGATTTAGTAGTAAATATATAAGAAATTATGTAAATATTAGCTTAGGGGTTATAGTATTACTTATTAGTATAGTAATATAGGCATTTAATGCCTCCTAAGCTAGGTACTTGTTTTCTTTAGTGTTAGTTACCTTAGGTTTTCCCTTATATTTAAAGAGAAATGCGTTAAAGCTGCGTTTAAAGGGAATTCCCTTATAGTTTTTACTCTTCCACTAGGAATCCTTAGCTTTCTACTATTCCTATTTTATATAGAATATTAACTAATATCTTACTTATTAATATATAAAATATCTGCATAGAAAGCGTGATTTTTATAGTAATTAGCCACTAAGGCGCTAATTAGATAGTCGTTTGTATTACTAATTAGTAAATATTATTTCGTTGTTATCTTCCGTTGCATTTAGTATAGAAGATAGCTATTATAATGTTTTAATTAATTTATTAGCACATAAGCATTTATAGAGGTCTCTAACAACTCCCTTATAAGTTAGAGTAAGGTTAAATATAATAAGCTTGTATTTAAGAACACTACTAATAGCAGTAATAAGCTATTACTAGAGCTCTATATTTACTATAGAAGCATTAAAGATTCTATAATAGATATAGTAAAGTTATTCTAGTATTTAGTTAAGGTATTAGAGTTTAGTCTTCTTAGGGTTATTAGTAATAACCTTCTAAAGGGAAATGCTATTCTATTTAATATAATAAAACTGCTAATTACTCTTAGTTTTAAAGTGATTCCTAATAGCATTAGTAAGGTTATAGATTATTAATTCTTTTCTAGTAAGTTTATTAAAATAATAAGTAAAAGCATTCTCTTTTAGTATAATTAAAAAAGCTCTTACCTATAATATCTATAGAACGTTGTTTTATATGTATTAATCTTTAAAGATATTTATCTTTAGAATAATAAAGTCATATAGTTTCCTACTATATTTCTTATTAATTATATAGCTTTTGTTAATTTCTCTAAGAATACAGTAGATTTAGTTAGGGGTTAGGTCTATTAGCAGTGTTAACCCCTCTAGTGGTTTTACCTAGGCTTTCTATATTAATAAGTTTAGTGACTTAGATTCCTTATAAATCTATTAATTAATTAATTAGGAATCATTAATAATGCTTCTTGCTTGTAAGGGAATAGGAATTTGCAGTTAGTATTGTGTAGATTAACTAGGGAACTAGCGTTTAATCTGCTCTTCTAATGCATTAATAAGAGCAGCAAGAGAAGTAGTGTATTGCAAACCTCTTATTAATAAAATTAGTACACTATTTATAAGAAGGAAATTCTATAAGTCCTTTTATAATATTATTAGGATTCGTTGAAAATCATTAGTAGTTTAACCTTTAAAGTCTTTATAAAGAGCATTAAAAAGTTAGAGGTTTTTCTACTTTAAAATATTATACTAGTAGAGGATAAAAGCAGCCTAATTATTAATATACTGCTAATCCTTATATTTTTCTAGTATATTATCCTAGTATGTTTTCTATTCTAGGGTAAGAATATCTATATATTTATATATAATCTTAGGGAGGGAATTTAGTAATACTTATAATACAGTGGTGTTAGGATTACCTTAGGTAGGATTCCTTAACGAATCTTAGAATTCCTTATCACTTCTATATAAAGACATCCTTATAATTAAATATTCTGTGTGGTTTTTAACTAGCTTTAGTTAAGATTTAGCGTTCTAGTCTTATAATCCCTATATAAGCTTTAGTATAACAAAGGGTCGGTTAGTAAGATAAACAAGGGTTTTCCTATAGATAATAGTGTAAATCATAAAGAATTCTATATTCTAAAAGGTTAATACTAGCTAAACTAGTAAAGGAATTTATTTCTATTATAAGAAAGCTGCGTTTCTAAAAGTCTAATACTAGCTAAACTAGCAAAGGAATCTATCTTCTTTTAGTATAAATTCTCCCTATAAGCGTAATAGAAGTTCTATCTCTTCTAAGTAAATCCTTGCAAATCTATAGAATAATATATCCTAAGGATAGATATAACCCACTAATTAGTGTTAGTATTCCTTAGGATACTAGTGATTCTCTAAGGAATACTAGGTGGATCTAAGACTTAGTAATATAATGTAGGGTCTAGGAAAGTATTTGCAAAAAGGTCTAATTTCTATTATAATTAGTGCTATCTAAAGGGGCATTTTATAGCTAGCGTTAAGGCCACGAAAATGCCGTTGGATTCCGCAGTGAAAACTCTGCACACGCGGACCAATCAGAAGAGTCGGATTCCGCGGCTAATGTGGCCGCGAATCCGGCTCTTCCCGGCTGTGCCACGTTGTCATAGAATGCAGCGATTCCAACAATATTATTCCTTACTTTTAAAGAATTTAATAAAAATAAAATCTTTATTATTATTAAAAACATAATTAGCTAAAAAGTATTTAAGTTTAATAAGCTTTTACTAAAATTTTTAAAAGCTTATAACTACTTTTTAACTAAAATATTTATATACTTTCTTAATATATATTATTAAGTTAAATATTATTTAGCTTTATTTTAAAAAGCTAAAGTTATTATTTTTTATAAACTAAAAAAAGCTTTTATAAAAATATAATATATTAGTACTTAATAATTTATATTTTTTTTTTTAAATTAAAAAAAAAAACTTTTTTACAAATTTGCCTACACTGCAGTAGCAATGCAGAACTAACTCTAAACCTTTTAAAAAGTATAGAAAAAGAATTATTATATTTATTTTACCCTATCTTTAATAGTATATTAATACTAAAGTATAAATATAGTAAATAAAGTAATACTAATAAATATTAATAATAAAAGTTATAGTTTTATATAAAGCTATTACTATCTTTATATAAAGTAAGAAAGCTTTATATTAATAGTACTTTAAGTTACCTTTATACTATAATTTATATATAAATAAATACTAAACTACTTTATAGTTAAATATAATAAAATAGCTAAGCTTATATTAGCTATAATATTAAAAAGTATATAAAATATTATTTTTTATATTAATAATTGTGATGGATTCGAGCTTAATACTCGGATCCTTATCAGAGGTATAGCAGGGATAGAGAGGGGGAGTGTCGCGGGCCATTAGGGCCAGCCCTACCCATAAGTCTATATCTAGTAGGAGGCGGGAGGACCACATTAGAATTCCTTCTTACTGCCCTTATAGTTAATAATAATACTATTAATGCTAGAACGCAGACGCCTTTTAGGCTAGTTTATAATAATTATTAACTATTATTATACAATTTATAATAACTATGTTTATATAGGTAATATAATAGACTCTTAACATTATAAACAGTTTACTTAATTAAGTAATATATAGGACTTACATTACCTCTATAAAACTATCTCTATAATAGTAGCTTAGCTTAAGGAACTATACTACTAAGTAGCTATAGTAAATTAAGCTACCTTTATAGAGGACTTAATAAACTCTAACTAGGTATAACCCTATTATAAACTACTCCTTATAGGGAACCCCTATAATAGTAATAAAGACTCCTTTTAAGCTTAGTAAAGCCTTATAGTATATAAGCTAGAAGCTAACTCTAATTTTATTAGCACTAATTATAATAAGTAGTTTCTTATTTACTAAAACTTATTACTTAAGATTTAGGTATATTAGAAATAATGGAGGTGGGTGCTATAGAGCACAGCTTACTAAGGTAGTGGGCTTAGTGAGCGTGCACGTACAGATCTACTGCTCTGCAGAGCAGAGCACTGCAGCAAGCTGCAGTCCACTATATCTTACGAAATATGGAAGCTTTTGCGTTGCTTTTAGCACTGTTCAATTCGCTGAAGAATTTGTAATAATAATATCTAATAAATTGTATCTAATATCTGACTTTGTAGGTGTGCGCGGCTGGCAAGAGTGATTCTAACGGTCTGTACGGTTGGCGGCTGTGAGGGGGTTTTTTACTTCCTTCCCTTATATACCCACTAACCTTATTAGTGAATCCCAGTCGCTAGCTGGGCTTTATAAGCCACTTTTTATTTTCTATAAAATTCATTTATATAGGAAAACAAAAAAATAGACTTATAGCTATATAAATTAGCTGCTAACGTGCTTGTAATCGGTTGACTTAGTAAAAATCAACGCATAACACTAAAAAACTGATTTTTAGATATTTATATAGAAAGAAAGCCTAGAATTTAGCGATAAAGAATCTAGTCCTAAGACTTTTTATAAATTCCTCCTTGTTAAGAAAAACAGTAAAAAACATACATTATAGGGTAGCTACCTTCCCTAACTAAGCAGCTGTTAGCTAGCTTAGTCACCCCCTTTAATCCGTTCCTCCGTATCTTTACCGGTTGCCTTACAAATCCAACCCAAAGACTAGGCCCACCTTGTAGCTGTCAGCCTAACTGCATAGCTATTAGAATAGGCAGAAAAGGTCGAAAAGTAAGGATTTGTGGGGACCTCGCAGCTGCGAGCCTACACACGTGACCTTCGGTCGGAATTCCGTGGTTGTGCCGCCCGCGCGCGCGCACGCTTGCCGGCTTGCACTGGCTTGCAAAGCCCCCTATAAAGTGCTTCTATCAGCGCTATAATTATAGCACTAATAGTGAGGAATCCCCTATAAATAACCCTATTATTTTCAACACCCCCTCTAAAGAAGTATTAGGGATAGTTATTATAAGGGCGCTAAGGGTAAAAGCGAAAGAAAAAGTCGTATAAAATCTAGGAAAATTCTAAAACAAAAAAGGATTGTAGAATTATAGAGCCTAAAATTGGGGCTTTAGGGTAGATAACTTTTTACTATAGTAAGGCATAGCGTTTCGCAAAGGTATTGCTGTTAAAAGCAGGGACCTTATTCTTTCTTTGTTTTTGTGATTGTTTTCGATTTTTCGGGTGTTTTTGTGATTGTTTTCGATTTTCTAGGTGTTTTTGTAGTTGTTTTTATGCCTTTAGCTAGGCGTTGTTTTAGTGGCCTTTAGCGATAAGTTATAGGGGTTTTAGGCCTATAAGCTCTAAGAAAATAAGGTATATAGGGCCTATAAGGGGCTTTGTAAGCCCGTTAGCAGGCATTTTCTTAGTATCTAGGTAAGCAATTTTAGCGAGCCCTTCTAAGACTAGTTGTTAATTATAGTGAAATTTTAGAAGGGTGTGCTTAGTATGGCTATAAAGAGTAGGGTTATAAGCGGTCTTTATAGCTCCCTAGTTATTATAGAAAATTTGTATAGGGGGTTTTATAGGTGTTTTTAGCTCTATAAAAATCCCTTTAAGCCACTAAAGCTCCTGGAAAGTCTTATAAATAGCGTCAGACTCTGCTTCTATTATTAATAAGGCTATAGTGCTAGCCTTTTTTGATTTCTAGCTAATTAGGCCCCCTACTACCTTATAAAGATAAGCATAAGTGGATTTAGAAGAGCTTCTATCTCTAGCAAAATCGCTATTATAAAATCTAACTAAGCTAGAGCTAGGGCTAGCCTTAGAGGTTTTTACGTTATTTATAGGGGTAGGGCCCTTATAAATAATAGCTAAATCTTTTGTACCTGAAAGGTATCTTAGCAGGTTTTTAGCAGCATGTAAATGCTCTAAATGCAGGCTAGCTAGGGCTGTTAAAAGCCACTGCAGCGCAAAAGCAACATTAGGTCTTGTTAATAGCATAAGATATATAATAGTACTAATAATGCTCTGATATTTCTTTATATCCTCTTTAGATATAAGGGGCTTAGTAAGCTGTTGTTTTAAGACCCCTAGCTGCAGCGGAATTCTAATAGATTTGCAATTTTCTAGCTTAAAGCGTGCTAGGGCCTCTAAAATATACTACTTTTAGTGTATCTTTAGAACCCTATTTTTTCAGTCACGCTAAATTTAAACCTCTAAGAAAAATTCTATAGGGCCCCTATCTTCTATAGGGTAAGCCTTATAAAGGGCTTTCTTAAGCTCTTTAATATATTACAAATCCGCCCCTATTAGAAGGCAATTATTAATATAAGTTATAATAAAGGTATGCGTTTTTGGATTATAGAATATAGTAGGGTTAGAGATAAGAGGGCTAAAACCTAGGTCTTTAAGGACTAAGGTTAGGGTCTACTGCTACTCTCTAGAGCTTTGCTTTAAGCTATATAAGGATTTTCTTAGTATAATAACTAAGTCCTTAGTAGCTTTATAGCTAAATTTTTTA
>SRPW01000734.1:0-16277 GCA_018360225.1 Claviceps pusilla | reverse complement strand
TTTTTTTCCACGTACAGAGTTCCAAGTCCAATATGCGATTGGGCAATAGACAATTGTTGCAAAGAGAAAGATGAAAATCATGGCAGGAAGGATGCGGCCGCGATCTGCTACAGCGCCGATGGCTAGAGCGGGCCTATAATTTCCAGGTGTTTGGTCAGTGACTTGGTTTTTTTTATTTATAAAAGAAAAACTGAAGCAAATCATCAGTGGTAATTGAGCACATACGTAATGGAGGCAAACATTCCCTGGTAAAGGCAAAAGAGAATATCCGGTATATTTGTCGAACCATTGGGCTCTCCGAGCGTCTTCATCAAGCCGAACTGAGAGAGATCTCCGATGAAGCCATTTCCACTTGTGCCTCTGCTAAAGACCAAACTGTATCCCCAAAAGAACCATTGAAAGCCAACGACACCGACGGCAATCATGGACAAGAGGATGAGTTGCAGCGCAGACTTTCGTCGAGCGAGACCGCTGTAGAAAAATCCGACGCCTGGAATCATGAGCAACACAAGGACGGCGGACATGGTCAGGAAGACCATGTTACCAGTCTAGAACTCTTGCGTTAGATTTTGACCAGCACCTCTACCCAATCGGTTCCCCCCCGCCCCGTCGTTCAACTCACGTCGTAAAATATATTGAGGTCCTGGACGCCAGACGAATATCCATCGTCGGCAGCACCAGTCGTGCCATTGTACGTCGCGGCGGCCACCATGGTGACGAATTGCTCACAACAAAGAGTAAAGGAATGACAAGAGGCGGGCGGATCGGTGTGACGGACGTTCGATGGAAATTTAGACGACCGGCAGGATCATGGGCTTATATGTCAGGCATACGAATGTGCGGACACGGCGTGCAAAGCATGTGACGCAACGCAACGCAACCTCCTCCTATTCTTTGACAGGAGGAACCGAACCGCCCTTCTGTTTCGCCCCAGGATGAGACGTATAAATTGTGTTTCAATAACTTATCCGTGAGGCTGGACACGGTGGCATCCGCCTCTCTCGCGGTTAAAGGCCACCCAGATGCAAGTAGTAAGTCAGGGACCGACAATCATCCGACCAAGGGGATGCGGACGATCTGCCAGAAGAAGAAAACCTCTTATCTGGGAGGAAAGGAAAGCGCCAATCAGCCTATCCACGTCCGCAGCCACGTTGTCCCTAGGAGCCAAGTTGCGACAAGGCTGTCTGATAAGGTATCGTCGGGTAAGCAAGGGAGCGGGCAGCATGCATGCACCTCGTTTCTTCTGGAAGACGCGTCGGACTCTGGAAGGTATCCCTGCTTGCAAACACCTATAGGTTATAGCAGACGGTCACCGGGATCATGGGATAATAACAACGATAAAACGGAGCGAAAGAGAGGAAAAAAAAAAAAAAAAAAAAGACCTCATATTCCATATTCGACGACCGTTGCAGAATGTTACCTCGCCAGCACGGCTTCCGAGTACGTGTTCGCATCATCCTGTCGATACACACAAGCAACTGCAGCCCGACCGAGTCAGTATGAGGGCAAAATAGCGGAAAATTGGCATGTTGCCAGGGAGGTTTGCTTATCGGTGCCAGGAGGTTGAATTTCATACCGGAGCCAATTGGATGGGTTCGCGAAGCCACGGCTGATGTTTGTTTGCGAGAGAAGACGATCCGCTCCATGCGAAAGATAGGACGTCCCGGAACGTGATTGGCCAGTGGCTATCGTCCTGGCTCAACCGACAAGTGGGGACGCGTTGAGACAGCCATTGGGATGAACAAGGGCCAGATTCCATACATAAATACATAAAGAAAGGCTGAGACCGGATCAGGCCAGACCAGACCAGACCGTCGAACGCCTTCTTGCTCACGGCTCCGTGGCGCCACGGTTCCTGCGCGCCCAACCACCAACAACCGTTGGCTCGGAAGTCGCTCTTCCAATCAGGGTGAGCCTCCAGATCTCTCTACTGAGACCTTTGTTATCGCGGGCTGGAGGATGATTTCCGCGAGGACGAGAGCCATTCGAGAGCACACGACCACTGACTGGGCTTTGTCCGCCATGCTTCAGCCCATCTCTGCAATCAAGCACAGATTGTGAGGAAGTCTGTGGAAGAAAGTTACGCGGACCTCCCTCATTGTTCAATTCGTGCTCGTATGACGGCCAGAAGAATGAAGTCGGAGGGTCATTGTCGTCTCGCGCGGCAAGTCCGGGCTTGGTAATCACGGTAGTCCTCGACTTGTCTTATTTCCCCCATCAACTGTTTGCTTATCAAATGACTGTGCGAATGGACTGTGCAGAAAGTCTTTCAGGGATGAAGGCCATCTGACTATTTCCGGAGACCGAGACGGTGAAGTGTTGGCCCCGTAGTCGCTGTGAGTCGCTATGACCGCATTATGTTCGGCCTTTTTGACCTGCCGTTGCACATGGTTGATCTGCCGTTGCACCAGGAAATGACATTCATTTGCTGTGGGGAACAAGACTCATGTCAAATGCCGGGTGATCCGGCGAGGGAACAAGCCTCGACGTTGCCGAGTGGTGCCTAACAACGTGGAAGCTAACCGCCAAGAGTTTGACGACGAGGAGACCGCAATGACTTTTGGCAACAGCCGCTGATCCTAGAACTATGGGTCATACAGTAGTGGCTCGCAGGGAATCACGAAACGTTTTACACCGAAATATCATGGCAAACTGTTCGGAAGGAACCTGAACCCACCGTACAAGGTTGATAATAAAGGGAGTTCTTGAGAGTTGTGCATAATACAGTGGGGGCTTTGCAAATACCCATCCATAGCTCTTGATTCTACCGACTAGTCGTAGTGCCATTGCGATATCTGAAAATGGCCCACATAAAAAACAAACCAATGCCAATATCCTCAAAGAAAGGGTATCGCTGACAGATGATCGTTTGGATTGTCGACTCGTCCAACTGTCGAGAACGGCATCATTTTGCTGAATAAAACGCTTTGGAAATGAACCGGCCGTGAAGCTTTGCAGTTATAGTTGTTTGGTGACGCTCCATCAAGAAATAATAAAAAAAATTAAAAATAAGAGGCTCCCGTACTGGAGATCACAGGGTTCGCTGGTCGTTTAGGTCTGTAGTTCAGTCCTCCATTCATCTTCCAGCTCCAATAGCTTCCGAGACAATTCCCATGGAACGACCTCTTCCAAGACTTTCCGCTGTTCAAGTGAAATTCGATCGAGAACATATCTGCTAACGGTAGCAGCATCTCGCTCAACAGGGCGCCCAATGCCGATTGCCATCCGAACGAATGGTGAGACTGGGTATTTATTTTGAGATAGCGAGTTCTTGACACTCTTGATGCCGTTGTGGCCACGAGGGCTACGCTCCCAGGGCGTAAGTCTCACATCTCCGAAATTCTTTTCCAATTCATCGTGAACTAGGACCAGGCTCAGGGAGGAGGCGTCATGTTGTTTGATCATTTCGTGCCAAGCCCGTGCGACAAAAGGGCCTGAAACGTTCATGAGAGTAGGTGACTGGACGAGCGTATACTTGGGACCTTGGGAAACCATGCATTTTTCTTTTCCCATATTCGCCTCACGAAAAGAGGCTTGCTGGAGGACACTTGGGAGTCCATTGAGGGCAAAGTGGCCTGCCGAGTGCAGGCTCTCATATTTTGGTAGAGGATTTCCGAGACTGACCACCAGGAAGCGGGGTTTGAACATCATGAAGCTGAGGCACAAAAACGAAGAGAGAAAAAACAAAAGAAACCAAAAGGAAAACTACCAGATGCGATAGCCACTGACGTTGGAGAATTGAAGTTTCATTTTCGTTGCCAACCACACGGAATCACGTGAGGGATACGAAATCTGTGGCGCAGTCCACACGCAAGTCAGCAACTGCGCCTCACCGTCACTGACGTATGCTGATGTTGGTCGATTAGCGTCGGCTTCGGAACCTGAACTACAACCTCAATCTGGACGCCCTTTCTACCATTGTTCTTAGTCGACAGCCTCGAGATCCTGCACTATCGCCATCGCATATTGGGGGTGATCGTACCTGAGCTCAAGATTTCTATAATCGTATTATTAATTCAATCCACAAAAGCACAGGCCTCACGATGTCTTGGGCAGGTTTGTGCCTCGCTTCCGCCACGATCAACAACAACGACAACAACAATCAAAAAGGGAACACCCCGGGATGGGCTAACCGTGTATTTAGGTTTCAAGAAGAATGTGAATCGTGCGACGACGCAGGTGATGATGAAGGCGGGTAAGGGATATTTACTTTGGACAGTTTCTCAACTCAATTAACGCAGTCAAACAGGGCATGTGGAGAAGACAAACGACCGTGACTACGAGGTGGAGGAAAGGTAAACAAAAACTCGGACGATCGAACCTGGTAAAAAAAAAAAACCCGAGTTGGGCTGATTGTTGGATGCACAGACGATTCAAGACCATGGAGGCAGCATCGCTGCGACTGCAGAAAGAGGCAAAGGGATACCTAGATTCACTCCGAGGTTCGTGATACCCTGCTTACCCACATTTTCATGGCCTTGGTTAATACTTGCGATAGCCATGACCGCATCGCAAATGCGAATAGCGGAGACGATTGACGCCTTCTATGGAGAATCCGGTGCGAGGGATGGCGTTAGCAGAAGCTACAAACAAGCCGTCGAGGACCTCGACGCCGAGACGATCAAAGCCCTCGACGGCCCATACCGAACCACTGTGCTAGAGCCCATCACCCGATTTTGCGCCTATTTCCCAGATGTCAACGAATGCATCAAAAAACGCAGCCACAAGCTCCTGGACTACGATGCGCTCCGTTCCAAAGTCAAGAAGCTGGCCGAGAAACCCGACAAGGACGCGACCAAACTGCCAAGGACAGAGAAGGAGCTTGAAATGGCCAGAGTGGCGTACGAGCAGCTAAACGAGCAGTTGAGCACAGAATTGCCTCAACTGATTGACCTGCGCGTGCCATATCTAGACCCCACCTTTGAAGCTTTGGTCAAGATCCAGTTACGGTTCTGTGCCGAGGCATACTCGCGAATGGCCCAAGTACAACAATATCTGGACGCAGACACGAGAGACCTGTATGCCGAGGGCCACCTAGACGCGCGGGTAGAACAGGTATTGCAAGAGATTCGGGAACTAAGCATTAGCGGAACTGTATAGAACAACGTGATTTTGAAAGAGGCGAGAAGCCTGATCAGTGTTCCAAGACGAGCGCTCGGAGTGCTGCACTGTCATGATTATAAAAAAGGCGTCTGGCTGACAAACTACAAAAGGCTTTTTGGTAGTATATTCTTCTATAACCTTTGCTTTGAAGCTCCAGATGTTATGAAACATGCACCTATCAGAACCCGAACCTTGAGGTCATGGAATCGCAAGCAGCACCAAATTCGCATCAGTATAGATCGTGACGTGTATGATGTACAAGACACACATGACGAGGAGGGTAACCTTGGTTCTTCCCACCCCCCCAACACGCCAAAAAGTTCATTGAAACCAAGTCTCAGTCCTGGAAACAATGATGGTCATTGTGCGAGCGGCATAAGTGCAGCATAAAGGCAACGACTGACGAGCCCGTTGTGAAGGATACCGAACATGCCATGCAGGAGGTTACTCTCTCATGTGAAATGCACATGGCCTACTAGTATCACTGGTTTTTTCTTTGTGGCAGAGAATCGTTTAGAAATATCCGGGGTATCATAGATTCATAGATCATTCTGCCATTCGGGCCATGGTTGTCTTGCAAAACAACAAGCCATTCATCTCATCCCTCGGCGTGTGTCGTCATCAGTTCATGCCACGAGCCACCCCACCCTCGAGTATTAAAAAGATTCTGACATTGCCATTTCCAATGCCAACTTTACAGGCTGGCAACCTTGCTGTCCCCCGCCCTTCCGAACAAATCCTTTACTGATAGCCTCCTCCCAATAGCTTGCATGGCAGGCCCCGCTTCCGCCCCTACATCAGGCCCTTGGTCTTCGTCCAAGCTCGACAACCGTGCCACCTTCCAACTCTCCTGTATCGTGGCGCCGTTGACCTGTCTCGTCTCATCTCGGTCGTTGTGTATCCAGAGGCCAATGACCCTTTCTCCTTCCTCCCCGTTGCCCTCGATCTTGAAAATAACCAGCTCGCCCGAGATTTCTACGTGGCTCACTCGCGCCAGATCCACGGTCAAGTTGTCCAGCGCGCGGCGATTGAGCACGAAGACACATGCTCTTGGCTGATTGGTCTCTGGGAGGGGTGTTTGCGCGCAGACAAACATGGTGCCTTCGATGCCGGACTTGTCCCAGCTGGTTGTGTCGCTGTCGAAGGTGTAGACGACGGCGTTGGCGGCAATGGAGAGGATGGTTTGGATGGAGGGGAGGTATCGTTGCAGGACGTTGACGTTGAGCTCGGTATTTGTGCGTGGCGGAGGGGGCGCGTACGATGCGTGGATGGCGGCGGCATCGGATTCATAGTCGGAGACGGCGGGTATGAGGTTGGATGGGTGGCGAGTGTGACGCGGTCTGCGAGGTGTCTGCCGGCTCATGATGGGAAGGGAGAAGTGGCCCTTTTGAAGGCAGATCAGATCTGTACGAGGCGCAAGGAAAGCTCGGTGATGGTGGTGTGAGACCTCTGCGCAAATGGAGGTGAGGTTGGATGGGATGTGCTTTGCTAGCTCGAGGTAGCAATCGAGGTGCTCAGAGATGCAGGTACTTAAAGTACCAAGTACCTACTTAAGTACTAGGTACCTACCTACCTACTACTGTAGGTACCTACCTAGGCGCGCCACGCCTGCTCCTGGTGACAGCCCGTGATAGATCTATGACAGTTTTAAGCAACTAAAAGTATTATAAGGTATTATAAGACAGCTATTATAATTATAAAACATAAAATTGTCACGAAATTTGGCGGTGGCTGTCACCAGGAGATAGGTCCGCGCAGCTAGGTACCTAGGCGCGCCACGCCTGCTCCTGGTGATAGCCCGTGACAGATCTGTGACAGTTTTAAGCAACTTAAAGTATTATAAGGTATTATAAGGCAGTGTATTATAATTATTAAACGTAAAATTATTACGAAATTTAACGGAGGCTGTCACTAGGAGATAAGTCCGCGCAGCTAGGGACCTACTAGGTACTTACTAGGTACTGTAAGTAGGTACTAGGTACTTAGGTAAGTATGCCATGCATGTGTGCATGCCCCGGATCCCCTGGCCTGTGTGCGCAAAGTACAGGTACATACGCCGAGCTTATCGATGGTAGGCCCGCCCGCATGGGACGTGGCTGTGAGGCTGCTGAGCCGTAACTGCCGTAGCCCCCAAGCCAAGTACCCAGTACGTTTCAAAATGACGACTGCAAATGGGCGCATACTTACTTCAATCGTTGCATGCCCGTCGTCGCCCTCGGTACGCGCCATCTCTTCATGCTGTATCTCACAACACATTTTAGGCCCTGTCTCTTTTCGATCCGACACATCCTTACACTCTCTTCTCCCTTTCCGCTTCAATTCAGAGTCACGAGGTGCTCCAACGCCATGGTGTAGATCGCCAAGCTCGAGAGGGGACCCAAACATCAACCACATCGCCGTCGCCGGCGCCGTCGCCGCGGCTCCGCTTTCTCGTCGTCCTTATTCTCGACCTGCAAATCGGCCATTATGGCAGACTCGCATAGTCTCGACTCTACTCGTACCGAGTCTTTCGAGCCTGTTGATCTCCAGACTACACCGCAGACCCTCGCCCAAGCCGTTCTTGCCCGCCGCTCCGAATACGTCCGACCTCATACGGTCAAAGTCAAGATTGGAACGTGGAACGTTGCGGCCTGTCCTGGCACCGATAAGGACCTGGCCAGATGGTTTGTAGAGGGTGAGGGCATTGATCAGCACTTTGCGGCCCTGGATCTGTCGCGGAACGCTGCTGTCGCCCACAACCTGTCTGTCAGCAACGAGGATGATCCGGATTCCGTCCGGCTTCTGGGCGGCAGCGACATTGGTCTTTACGTTTTGGGTCTCCAGGAGATAGTAGATCTGAATCTGACGAAACAATACATGAGTCGAGCAGTCAAGCCGGACAATTCGTCGCCTCTCAAATGGCAAGCCGCTCTCGAGGCGGCCATGCCCCCTGGGTATCAACTCGTCACGTCGGAGCAAATGACGGGCTTGCTGCTGCTCATTTACGCATCGCCCGAAATCGCCTCGACCATCACCAACGTGTGCACAAAGGCAGTCGGAACGGGCGTATTGGGATACTTTGGGAACAAAGGCGCCGTGACGTCTCGCCTGATTCTGGGTGAAACGACTCGCATGGTGTTTGTCAATTGTCATTTGGCTAGTGGTGCGACCACAAGCGATATGGAACGAAGATGTTGGGATATCGACCATATTCTCAGCAAGACAAGGTTCGATCCCGTCGTGCACGCCGGCGCGTCGGAGGATGAAGGCGAAAACATTGGTGATGAGGATTTCGCGTTTTGGTTCGGCGATCTCAACTTTCGACTGGATAGTCTCCCAGGAGACGATATTCGAAGAATTCTTACCCTGCATACGAGGGGAGAGTATGGCCCGAGCCAAGAGGAGACACCACAGCCCATGGACGGCGAAGGGGTGATTGTCATGAGACATTCAGAGAGCGACGATGATACGACGGTCAAGTCATCGCTTCACTCGCGCGAGCAGAGTTTCGATTCCACCACCACGCTCCCTGATCCGGATGAATTCCCCGAAGACCCTAGTCAAGATCCGACCTCGCTGCAAGCCACGTTGGACTCTTTACTCCCGCATGATCAGCTTCGGCGAGCCATGGCCCAACGCAAGATTTTCCACGATGGATGGAGAGAAGGCCCTATCACTTTTCTGCCGACGTACAAGTATGATGTTGGCACCATTGCATTGTTTGATTCTAGTGAAAAACAGCGATCACCGAGTTGGTGCGACCGCATTCTATACCGAACACGAAAAGACAAGCAGGACTATGAGGCCAAAATCAAGGAGGAACAGGAGTCGAGGCTGAAGGACAAGGAAATGCAATCACGAGGCATGGAGGAAGACGACGACGTCTTGTTCAGTTACAATCCCGACACAGACGGCGACGAACAAGCAGCCGAGGAGGGGCCGTTCGTCGAATACGATGAATACGATGAGGACGATGAGAATACTGCGAGCAGCGAGGTGGTTACGAGGGAAGGATATCTTGATCGCATCAGTCTCGACATATACACTTCTCACCAGCGCATCACTTCATCAGATCACAAACCGATAATATCAGTTTTTACGCTCGAATACGATGCCATCGTGCCGGAACTCAAAGCGAAAACCCATGCAGCTGTTGCTCGGGAGCTTGACCGGGCAGAAAACGAGGGACGACCTACGGTTACTGTAGTTGTGGAAGGAAGCTCCTCTCCCAACGATACCGCCGTTGACTTTGGCGAGATTGGCTTCCTGGAGAGAAAATCTTGCGTCATAACCATCGCAAACACCGGTAGTGTACCGGCAGAGTTTCTTTTTGTCGAAAAACCCACAACTGAGGAAGAAAAAGAAGAACAATCAGCCGCCATGACATGGCTCACTGCGTCATTTATTTCCGCATCGGACGACGAAATATCTGCACAGACGGAGAAGCTTGTCATTCTAGAGCCCGGAGAAACGGTCTTGGCACACGTTGAGGCTCAGGTCTCCAGCGTCTCGCAACTTCGTGCCCTGAACGACGGCCAGGTGAGACTTGAGGATGTGCTCGTCCTGCGCGTGGAGGGAGGCCGTGACCACTTCCTACCTGTCAAGGGCTCTTGGTTACCGACCTGTTTCGGTCGATCGGTCGATGAGTTGATTCGGATTCCAGACGGCGGCATACGAAAGTTTGTAGCAGACAATAACATCAAGGGATCCATACCCTACGCCTCCGAGGTCCGGTGTTCAGCACCAAAAGAATTATTCAAATTGACTGAGGCAATTCAGACCCTGGCGGAGCGGTGCGTCGCTGACCAAGCCATGCTAGAAGGGATGGCTCTTCCTCAAGAGGTTGGCTGGCCTTTTGATCCTGTGACGTGGACCACGGGGATGGCCGAACAGGACTCGATCAAGGCCGATCTCGTATCGGCGCTGGACACAGGCGCTTCTCTTTCTGAGGTATTGCCTGCTGATCTTTCATCAGCGCACAAGCTTGACGTCTTATCATCCGTCCTGCTGCTATTCATGGAGTCTCTGACGGATGGACTCGTCCCGGCCCTACTGTGGGCAAAGCTTTCTACTGCGCTGCCGAACCTGACGTCCCTCACACCGGCGACGTGGCCGGAAACCGAGACGCAAGTTCTCGACGTCTTCTCCGCGGCTCCCAACCACACCATTGCCTTTGTGATTCTGACAACGACTGTATCCCGCGTGGCCGCCGAGCTGAGTTCCATCACGCCAGAGCAGTCGTCACCTGCACTCGGTCAGCGATTGAATTTTATGAGGAAAGTCCAAGACGACGGCGAAAAGAGAAGGAAGCTGCGCGAGAAAAGATACGCCGAAGTCCTGGGGCCGTTGACCTTTCGCACGAACGACAGCGCCAAGGGAGTCAAGGAGAGGGAACGGGTTCTGCTGGAGATGTTTCTGAGTCGCGAGAATGGAAGCTAGGGGCCATGTGGTGCTGGAAGACGGAACGCACAGGCGAGGCTTCGACGATTCAGAGGAGCGGCTCTGGCCAGGAGCCGAGGGTTGACGAAGCATTTTATTATGGAAAAGCAATCATAGAATTTATGGATTAGATGCAGTTGAGAATGAGGGCGGGTGCATTTGCACAAGGCCTGTAGATACCACGATGTACGTTTTCTTTTTTTCTTTTCGTTTTTTTTCTTTGTTTCTTTTTTGACGAAAACAAAAAAAAAATGAGAAATGAAAAAGATCAATATCAATTTGTCAACATCACATGACGAGATATGTCTACCTGATGGAAAACGCGAATCCCATGCCTGATGTGTCCAAAATATGATTCATCTGGCGACGAGACTGTTCGTGCTTCCCCGGCAACGCGCTCTCGTGCTGTCGTTCCTTCCGCAATAGACCTGCCATCTCGAAGACCTGCCAATGACGACTGCAGTGATGTTTCTGCAGTCGGGTCCTTTAATTCTATTTCAAGACGAGGTTTCTTGAGAACTTACCTCGAGTACCTGCCCAAGTACTTGCGCCTAGGACCTACCATTCCAACGAAATCATCTTCTCAACCGGTATCATCTTTATCGCATAGTATTCGACCGGCACCAGACGACGACACTCGCCAAGAGGAAAACAATCCCCCTTTTTTTTACAAAAAAAAAATAATCCAATTATAGGGAAAAAGCACAACGCTCGTTTAAAGGACGGACGAAAGAATAAAGCATTTTTTTTTTTTTTTTTTTTTTTTTTAGATAAAAACACTCTGGTCAAAATCCAGACAAACGATGCCAAAAGACCCTTGGCCGCAAAACACGTCAAAGGTCTCCGAAATTCATCGAGAGATTATTTGCAGCAACTTGATTCGTCGTTACGCGAGGTTGCTGAAGCTTCGGATCCGTGCTCTGCAACACGCCACGCCGAACGTCGTTTGGTTTACTGCTTTGACCATTCCTCTGCCGACGCCGTCTGATACGGAGCAAGAAGAATTACGGGACGACGTAAAGAGGGAGGATTTTCCATGGCTACATGCACGTCGGCGTGTTGCTAAAGCGGAAGAAGACGGCGACAACGACTGTAGCGGCGAAGATGAAGAAAATGACGGCGAGGAGCAGGCAGAGAAAGGTTCTCGAGCGAAGAAGAGAAAGAGACAGGGAGAGATGCAGACCGAGGTCCCGACCCCCCCTTTCCGATTCTGCCGCAAACGGATCGAATGGGAATTGGCCATGAACCGACAAATACTGAAGCTGGAACGAGACTCGAAGGCAGAAGACCTTAGACCCTGGAGAGAAACCTATCCTGGCTTGCTGGAATCGTTTCTGAATCATCTTAATAGGCACTGCTGTCCTCCCGGCGCATGGCTGCTGACGACATCCGGGGGCGCGGCAACACGACATGACAATCCAGAGAGACACGTGGTTTGTGTCAGCGTCATACATATGGATCGATTGCAGGATGAAATAAACTTCGTTGAGGCATTCATGTCCGAGACCAGCTTAAGAAATGAAATTATTCGTGCCAAGGCCGGCCGTGCATGGTCCCGCTGGAAAAGACTACATGCTCCCGGATCGACAGCCAAGTTCATGAGGAGTTATGGCCTGGGCAGTCCACTTGTAGAAGGCTGTGGCCCCGACGAGATGGGCGAATACAACTGCAGAACCGAAGACAAGACCATGTATAAATGTTGGGAATCATGGGTGTGGGATTCATGGGAGGAAGCATCATCCACAGTCGGAACAGCGAGGCCAGAGCGAAGGATTTTAGTCGAGGACGATACTGCCCCAGGGAAAAATGCGGAGGAGAGAAGCGAGAATTCCTGCCAACAATGCATGAATCACTAGGTAGGCAGGTAGTCATTTTATCTAGCTACTATGGTGGTTGATGGGGCGTTTCGTATAGGGAATAGCATCAGCGCAAATGTCATTATTTCCCGTCCTCCAACCGGATGGGATCTCTTCTTGAAAGCACAGATTTGCATGAACGGGACGTGTATTCCAAGTGAAAGGGGGTTGATGTTGGGTACATGTATCGGGCATCGGTCTCTGCTTAAATGGCACCAATTTTTGGCTAGGCATGATAGGCACTTCAGATGAAGAATTTTTTTATTTATCTTCATTTGAAAGAGGTAAAACGGGAAGCTACGCTTTGCACCATGACCCAAAACGCAGGCAAAGCTCCATTTTCCAGACCAGTGGACTTCCTATCTCTGTATCGTTATGCTCCTCCACGAAGCGGCGTCACGAACACTTCATGTCTGGATCCTACTTAGCAACGAGAATTTGAAAATCATTCCGCAAATTCTCGTTGGTAAGTAGGGCGAGGCTGCCAGCGCTCCTCAAACATCTGGGCAATCCAGTAGCACGGGTGGTCCCAGTCTATCAGCGTCTGGGAGCCCGTGTATGGAGTGTCATGAGGCTGCTCTGGTTCCGAGGAGGGTACTATTTCAACTGCGAAAAGAAAAGCATGAGTCAGTTCCCCAACTTCAGCTTAGAAGCCAACCCCTCCTGCAAGGGTGGCGAGTTGAGATTTTAAAAAGGGGTGGAGGGAGGGTTTCTTACTCGCTCCGGTTTCTCTGTATCTCTTCCATATGCCCAGTTGTTTCTGGATCCTCGAGTCCGTCATTGTCGTCATGACGAGATCATGTTGTTCGGATGTGAGTTCACCCATGAAGTGCTTATGACGATTCCAAGGATTGTCGGGCCGCGGCCAGGGGTGGCAGTTGTAGTAGTGCCAGTGGACCAGGATGTTGTTACACCCGTCTTGCAGCTCCTCGACAAAACTTGGTAGCCAATACCGGTACTTTGGGAGGGGAAGAGAGTTGTTAGCACTGCTGGGTCCTGCAATAATAGAATGTAGAAAGAGGGAAGAAGAGGAAGGACGAGGAAAGAGAAAAGGAAGGAAGAGGAAGGAAGAGGAAAGGGGGGGGGGGGGGAGGAAGAAGGAGGAGGAACCAAGGGAAAGGAGAAAAAAAAGAAAAAGAAAAAAGAAACAAAACGTACCCTTGATACAGAATTTTTTCTCGCAAGCCGATATTGATCCGCAGTGAGCCAGCTCGCCTCGTGGAGGAGTATAAATACGCAGAGATAGATGCACCACCAATGCGGAGACTGATTGCGGAAGATAAACGTCTCCAGATCTCGCAGAACTTTGTGCCCATATTTAGAGAGCAATTTCTCGTGATTGATGCTGTCAAATTGCGCAATGAGCATGGGAGGCACGGAGACGCGGCCAAAGAAGGGGTCGGTCTCGTCGCCGAATTCGGGCCTCATGCCGAGCGTGTCTTCGCCGCATATGTAGGCGGACGCTGTGGTATATCCTTGAAAACATTGCATTCGTTAAGGTCATTGACCAGGTAGATGAAAACGGATATGTACCAGAAAACAAACACGGACAAAGTCACTTACGAATGGCCAACACAAGGACAAAGAGGTTACCCATTAGCGCCTTAAACGGGTGAGCGATCGTTCCTGAAGGCACGATGAAATCATCCTGATGCAAGAATTGCGTCATTAATACGGGCATCTTTTCTATCCCGTCTGAAGAAAAAGAAGGGAGTGGTGTGAAGGGAGCAATTTGGAAACTCACACCAAACTGGCAGTAGTAGTCCACTGCCATGGTAAATGTTGCTTTGATGACGTCCACGTCCGAGAAGGTGTTTTCCAGCCTCCTGTGAGGTGTGTAAGACTTGACCATTGCCGGAAGGGAATTGTCAACAATATATTTCTCGAACGACGCCGCAGTTCCCCGGATGTCTAGCAGGCAATAGGGCTCCAGGTCGTTCTTTTTTCTGATCTCGTCCCTCCGCTCACCCTCACGGACGGTCCAAAATCGCGCAAGGACATCACCCTCTATAGGTTGAAATCGCACAACCTTGATGTTGATGGGCTTGTCACAGATACCGAGATTGACCTGGATGTCCCTCACATCGGTGCCGATGCGGTCGCCGACGTCTTTCATTTCCGTCCCGGACCAGCGTCTTGTAAGATTCAAGCCGCTCTTGCGATACAGAGTCACGTCCGTCAACTTTCCCCGATAACACGAAACATGATGGATAGTCTTCTTGGACACTTTAGAAAAACTCATGCATGGCAGGCAATCTCCATCAACGTCGTTCTCGTTTACGTCACACTATAATATGTTTAGTTTTCTCAACGGACAGGCCATCGGATCAAGTTGGCGGTTCTTACACGGATCTTTTGGATTCTGCACCGAAGGCACGCCTTTCTCTTGCGTGTCTCGGCTGTTTCCCTTCGCTTCTTTGAATCAAACGGGCCTCTTTTCCGTGACCAATACCTCGCATCGCGACCAGTGGGCTCGAGTTCTGAGCCCCTCTGGAGGTCTTCGCTGCCGGTCTCTTGACCTTGGTTTGGATACAAGGCAAGCAATGTGTCAGTGCTCATTGGCGGTGCCAACGTCATGGTGTTTATTTGCTCAGCATGTGGGGTTTCTAATGTCGGAACTGCTAGAAGGATGAGGCAATGCAGCCGCATCGTCAAGCTGCATTGGCTTCCAACAGCCCATCTCTACCGCTATCTCTTCCAAATCAGTGCGGAAACGGAACATCGTTTCACACTCACCTTGAAGATCTTGCATCCTTCCACTCATGGCGAGCCCTTCCAACGGACGTCCTTCGACACCCGAAGCTTCAGTCAAGGCCTGCCAGTGAGAGGGAGTAGACTCTTGAAGCTGAGTGTGGAACGATGTTCGGTTTCCGGGCTGACTTAGAAGCGGCGGAGGCAGAGGCGGGCTGTAGGAAGCGAAAGCACCCTTATATACGTCGTACGGCTCACAGGGTATCTCTGACTGCTCTTGATTCGAGGCCAAAAAGTTGACAGACTGTGCAAGAGGATTATCCCCCCCTATTATATATGCAAATGGATTCGACGGAGGCAAAAGGGAGTATGAATGGAAATCATGGTCGTTGTTGGACACAATGAGGGAGTCCCGGTGGTGTAACAGATCTTCGTCATGACCTTGCTGCTCAACAGACGGCTCAAACTCCGGTTGACATGGGTTACCCTGGTATAGAAATCCGCCGTCGTTCACCAATGGGTCGTAAAACTGCGCCGAATCTGTCTCCCAACCGAAGAGGGATGCGTCATATGTTTGAAACTCACTGGCGTCGGGATTGAACTGAAGATGTGGCATTGGTGGCATTACACACGGGTTGTCAAAGGCCGCGTTGAAGGCGGTTGACATATCTTGTTGGTCATAGCCCATGGGACACGCGGTTTCGTTCTGGCAAAATGCCGTCTCGGGGTATTCATGGAGCGGTATCAGGTTTATGTCACTGTAAGACAATGAACACGCCCCCAGACTGGGTTCTGCTGTCTCGGTTGTGGATATTTGGGGAGTGAAAGACCATTGGGAACCCTGCGAGCTGCTGTGAGCAGCGAGAAGAGAGATTCTCCTTTCCTCGTGACTCCGATCTGTCGCCGTCATCTCATCACCTTCTCTTTTTCGTTTAGTTCCCTGCATATCCTAAGAAGAAACGTCGATCAGTAAAACCGGACAGCTGTCATGCCAAGTATGGTTCCAAGATGAAACGGCCACGCATAAACTGATAAGACGCAAATCTCCGGTCAAATGGCCACCCCCCCGGCTCATGGCACTACAAATGTTCGGGGGGGTGCTCTGTTGATGGCCATTTCTGTAAAACCGGTGTGATCTTATCATTTTGATACCTCTTTTTGCTGACGTACACCTCGAGAAGAAGGGAGGGGGGGGGGGGGGGGGGGGTT
>SRPW01000733.1:0-16284 GCA_018360225.1 Claviceps pusilla | reverse complement strand
ACTAAAAAGGGTAAAGTAAGAAGCTTAATATTATTAAACCTAATAAGCTAACTATAAAGTAATAATATATTAAATAAAGAGCGTAAGGAGTATATATATTATTAGTTTATTAACTAGAGGCTATATTTAATCTCTCTATTGCTATATAAATCTAGAATCCTAATAAATCTAATGTAAATTATCTAAATAAAAGGATTTAGTAGTAAATATAGTATTATAACTATGGATTAAGATATATTCCACTTAATCTTACTACTATAGCTTTATATATCTTTATAGATAGTTCCTTTATAAATAATAAAGACCTTAGCTTACAACTAGGATATATAATTATCCTTAGTACTAAAGAAATAGGAATTAGATTAGATTTTATACTAAAAGGCAATATTATAATATATAGCTTTATAAAAAGTAAAAGAGTTATAAGGAGTGCTCTTGCCTCTAAGCTATATGTAATAGTCTAAGGCATAGATATTGCCTATATAATTAGTATAACGCTATAGACTATTATATAAAAGCTATAAATTCTACTAATACTAATAATTATCTATATAGATTCTCTTTTATTATATAAGTGTATTATAAGGTTAGGCACTATAAAAGAAAAGAGACTAATAATTAATATTATAGCGCTGTAATAATTATATAAAAGGTAGGAAATTAAGGAAATTAGGTAGATTAATAGCAATAATAACATTACTAATACTATAATAAAATTATTACTAAATTAAGCCTTTAAGACCTTTATTAATAGAAATAAGGCTATAATCTATATAAAGGGATGGGTAAAGCATATAAAGAAGAAGGAGGAAGTATATAGGAGAGAGGAGGAATACTAGGGATATAAGGTAGGATTCTTATTCTTATTAATTATTTAATTAGATAATTAACTATAGTTTTTAGGTAGATTTTCGTATAACTTATAAGTAATTCCTCTTTTTCTATAAAAGAGAGAATTCTAAGTGTTAGAATCGCTGCATTCTATAATAATATAGCATAGCTAGGAAGAGCTAGATTTGCGGCTACATTAGCTGCGGAATCCAACTCTTCTAATTAGTCCACGCGTATAGAGTTTTCACTGCAGAATCCGACAGCATTTTCGTAGCCTTAACGCTAGCTATAAAATGCCCCTTTTAGATAGCACTAATTGTGATAGAAATTAGACCTTTTTGCGAATACCTTCCTAGACCCCACGTTGTGTCACTAAGTCTCAGATCCACCTAGTATTCCTTAGAGAATCACTAGTATCCTAGGGAATACCAACAATACCTAAAATAATAACTATAAATTTCTAATTTAGCTCCCTCTATACTTATAGATATAATTCTACTATTATTCTCTTTATTAAAATCTTATATACCTTAAGTCTCCTATATAAATACTTATTACTTTCTACTTATTCTCTATTAATACCTATACTTTCCTTATATTTATCTATTAATACTTAATAAAGGATCCCCTACTATTACTTATTAAATCTAAATAGTAAGTTCTTCTATCCCTATTACCTTATTTTATTAAAACTAAGTATAATAAGATTATATATACTACTATTAATACTCTACCTTCCCTTTCTTTATCTTTAAATAGCTATTATATTTTAGAGTACTATAAAGTTAAAAGTAACTTTAAGGATAAGTTATTTACCTTTATTAATCTTAACTAGCTAGATATTTAGTGCCTATTCTATCTTATATATATAGTGAATAATAAACTATTTTTATATACCCTAGGCCCCTAGCACTCCTATAAGGAGTATTCAAGGAGAAAGGTAACTTATATATATAATATTATTATATTTATTTAAAGTCCTACCCTTTACTGCCTTACTTACAAAATTATAGTAGCTATTTATTATAGTAAGGCTATAAAGGTGCCTTATTTCCTTACTTATAATGCCTTTAATAGTAAGGGGAAAAAGGTTATATTAAATAAGCCTTTTAAAGTACTATATAACTATTTTACTACTACCCTATATACTATTAAGAAGTAGGCTATACCTACTATTACTATTAGTTTCTTACCTATACCTTCCTTTTAGCTATTAAAATAATTTAAAGCTACTACTAATAAAATACTTATATATTCCTTACCTACTACTATAATTAATTCTACTATAATTTATTTATTAAAAACTAGTATTAACTATACTAACACTTAGTTATTTAAAGTATAGTATTAAGTTAAGTAGCTAATGCTTATATATTAAGATTTATTTACTAATTACTAATTATATTAGCCCCCTTTATTATTCTATTTACCTCTATAATCTAAGAAGTAAGTATATATATTTATACTACCCTATTCTATAATATTATATATACTACTACCTTTTAGTATTTTATCTAAATAAGTTAGCTAGCTATTAAGGCCCTTTTCTACTACTACTATACCTTTACTTACTATTACTATACCCCCTTTTACTACTATTATACTACCCCCTACTAATATTATACTACTATTTATTCTCCTTTAGTATACTTTATTTTTATTACTCTCCTTTAGGCTACCTTTAAACTTCTTTAGCCTAAAGTTATAAAAAGCTAATATATTTTCTACTAGCTAAAAGTTACCCCCTTTACCCTTACTTAACTTACTTACTATATTTATATTATTTAAGCACTATAAAAAGAAGAAAAAGAAAAAGAAGGTTTATTAAGCTACCTTATTTACTTTATTTAAAAATAAGTAGTAGTAATATATTAAAATATTATAGTTAGAATAAAGCTTATATAGGGCTAAGTAAGGTCTAAATTTATATTTAATAGTGTACTATATAGTATTAATTAAGAATTATAGTATACTTATATTAGTTTATTATTAAAATATATATTACTTTATTATAATTTAAATTATATTAAGGCCTTAGTATTCTTTAAATTTTTAAGTAGTTTTTATATTAGCTATATATAACTAACCTATTTAACTAATATATTATAATAATTACTTTAGCCTTTAGTATTCTTTATAGCTAAAATATACTTAACCTAGTACTTATAGGGTGTATTTATATTATTATTTTAAGGCTAAATAAGGCTTAGTTAGAAGTTAAGTAGGACTTAGAAAGGGAGTGAATTATTTACTATATATTTTATTAGATTAATATAGAAAATAAAGTAAATACTACCTAGAATATTTAGTTTAATAGTAAAGGGTATTAAAATATTAAGTATAGTATATTTAGCTATAACCTAATCTAACTTCTTACTTAATTAAAGGGTATAAATATTATAAAGGCTAAGCTAAACCTTATCCTTTAGCTAGTACTACTCTATTAAATAATATAATTAATTAAAAGACTTTTATTAATACTATTAAGTAAAGTTAATAGTAGCTTAAGTAAGTATTATTCTTTATTAAATATATTTAAAGAATTAAACTACTTATCTCTTAGGAGATATTTAGCTTTATATAAAAGCTAGTATATATTAAATTAAATTAATATTAAACCTATAAAGTGCTATATAAGCGCTTAAGCTAGTAACTAATAATATATAGTTATTAAGGGTAAGCTAATATACTATTAAGTATATAGGCTAATTTATTTAAGTAAAAGAAACTATAACCTATAGTACTACCTAAACCTCTTAATTTATATACTTAATACTACTATTAGTTTAGGAATAATAAAATATAGAGAGAAGCTACTTAGTGCCTATAAGGGAGTAGAGTATTAACTAAAAGCTACTTACTTAATTTAAGCCTTAGTTTAAAATAATACTTAAAGGGAATCTATAGAAATACTATTAATAGTTTAAAAAGCATTAAGTATATGCCTTAGTGCTTATACTTATTATAGCTTTTAATTAAATATATTTTAAGAGATAGTCTATAATAACTATAAAGAACTAAAGAGCGTCTAAAGAGCTTATAAAAAGGTTAGTTATAAAGTTTACTAATATCTATAACTAATACTTATTTAGTGCTAGGATAGGCTATAAAAAGCCCTAATGTAAGGGCTAGCTCTTTTAAGCCCTATAATAATAGTAATTATATATATACTATATAATATCTATTAATATACCCTTTTAGTAGTAGTTATAATAAAGAGCCTAGAAGGTTATATTCTTTCTAAGGTAGCCTATTAGAGGTAAGTTATAGGTTTATTAAATTAGTTTAATAATAAGGGGCTTATACTATAATGCCTAAAGGTAGCTATAGAATAGCAAAGCCTTATAAGTATTTATTGTATAGTTACTAATCTATTAATATATAGCTACCTTAATAGGGAATTTCTAGGCCCCTAATTACACTGCCTTAATCTTTACTTAGTATATAGGATTAGCTTATATACCTTAATTCTAAAGGCTTTATAAATAGTTATTTATAAAGAAGTTATAGCCCTAAGGGTTAGTTAGGGAGACGCTAGCTAAGGTTTATTCTTACTCTAATATAGAGGTTAGAAGAATATAAGGTAGTTATAATAGGTATGTAGCTAATACTAAATAAAATAATAGCTAGGTCTTTATAGGTTCTCCTAACTTATTCTATTTATAGCGGAATAGCGTATTAAGGTATGCTACCTAAGAACCTAAGTAGTAGTAAAGGTAAAAATTAAAAAGCAAGAGAGTCTCTACCTAATATGCCTAGTATTTTAATATTTTATAAGGGCTTATAAAATATTCTAAGTTCTTATAGTTAGTAAGGATTATAAATAGTTAGAAGATGCTATAGAGTTTAGTAAACTATACCTTAAGGTATAAAATAATGCTAAGCAATTCCTTATTATAAATTATATAGTTTCACTAAGGGGCTATAAGTTATATAAAGTAATAGGCTACTAGCTATAGCATACTTGCTATATTATATTATAAAAGGCAACCCCTAAGCGCCTCTCTTAATGTATTAGCCTTAATTACTATATTTAATATAGGGTCCTACTAAGCTAGGATTAGAGCTAATAAAAATGCATCCTTAAGGCATTAGAATGCTATTTAGTATGCTAGGGACTAAATAAATAAAACCCCCTTCTTAGTAAGGTTAAGTAAGGGCCTAATAAAATCTAAAAAGTTAGCTATAAATTCCTAATAAAAGTTTATAAAGCCTAAAAAACTATACACTCTCTATAGTTATATTAGCGCCTTTTATTTATAAATTACAGCTACCTTAGCTAGGTCTAGATACATTATATAGCTAGCCTATACTATAAATCCTAAATATTTTACCTCTATTATATTAAATATACACTTACTAATATTAAGATATAAGCTAGCCTATTATAAGTAAAAGAGGATTTCTTTTATACACTATATATACTCCTTATATATTCTATTAGTATAAATAAGGATATTATTAAGATAGGCTATTATATATACCCCTAAGGCATCCCTTAAGGCTTTATTAATATAATATTAAAATATTATAGGTACCCTAGCTAAACTAAAGGGGCAGATAAGCTATTTAAAGAGGCTAAAATATATATAGAAGGCTATTAAGGCCTTATTCCCCTTTACTATATATAGGTAGTAAAATATAGTATAGATATCTAACTTTATAAACTATTATATACTTACTAAGGAATATAGAGTTTTCTTAATAAGTAGTAATAAGTATTAATCTTAGTCTATAATTTTATTTAATGCTTTATAGTTTATATAAAAACGCTAGCCTTTACTTACTTTTTTAACTTAAAGCACTAGTATAGCTACTAAGGAGGAGGAGGCCTAAATCTAACCCTTATTTATTAGGTTTATAATTTATTTCTATATTTTTAGTAGCTAATCCTAGGGTATATTATATAGTAGCGCCTAAAATAAGTCTAGTAGGCTGCTATTAGGATTCTATTATAAGTAAATATAGTAGTTAGCCTATCCCTAGTAAGAAGGTAGGGCACTAGTATTCTCTTATTAAAATAAATCCTTAAAATTAGCTAGTTTATTTAATAAAGAGAAGAGGTCTTTATCCTTCTCTAAGCTTACTAGGTCTACTATAAATATAAGAATAACATTAATCTCTTATAGGCTAGTAAACATTATACTGCTTACTTTATTTAACTAAAGCATATAGTAAGCTAACTTAGTATATACTAATCCTATAATAGTAGTTATTAGTAAGTCTACCCCTTAAGCATCTAAGGCATAAATCTCTAAGTCACTATATATATAGATAATAAAAAGGCATTTAGTAGTATATAGTATAATATTATTCTAAGCTATCTATAGCGCCCCTAAAATATAGTCTTATAAAAGGCTTAGAATTATATAGGCTACTATAGGGAATAACTATTTATTTAAGTTAACACTAAATTAAATAAAATATATAATTCTTAGGCGCTAGGAAGCATTAGTATAGCTACATTATATAACTATTATAGTAATAATAAGGGTATATAGTTAAGCTAAAGTAATATATTATAGGCCTAACCTTTAAACTATACTTTTACTTATAGTAGTATAGCTATTATAATTATTATTTACTTAAGTATTAATAAACTTAGAACTATTATATAAAAAGAAAAAAAGAAATAGTGCTTTCTTTATATAATATTTTATTTCTTTATAAATATTTAAGCTATTACTATTATAAGTATAATATAAGGTAATACTACTAACTTATATTCTATTACTAAGACTTATATAGTAAGGCTCTCTTTTTCCAACCTAAAGTTATTATTATTACTTAGCGCCTCTTTATTAAAGGTATTTAAGGCTTAAATATTTAGTCCCCCTATTAAGTAATAAGTAGGAAGCTATATATAGCTATAAATAAGGTAACTATTACTACTATAATATAAGCACTAGTAGGTAGCTTTATAGCGCTTAATAATATCCTATAATACCTAAGTTACTTAAATTATACCCTTAGCGTCTTTAAACTTAATACTTAACTTACTTTTAATAAAGGGCTTATAACCTTATTCTAATTCTAAAAAGCTAGTAGAATTAATACCTATTATAGCTATATTACTATTTTAGTTATACTTAATATAAAGGTAGTAATAAGCCTTAATATATTCCTTAATTTAGTATAAGTTAATATCTAAGGTAATACTATAGTATTATATAACTATAGTATAGTAGTTAAAATAGGGAATATTATAGCTAATATAATAATCCCTTATTTACTTATTAAGTCCTACTTAAAGTTTTATAAGTTTTATTATATCTACCTATATACTTCCCTCTATAAGGTATAACTTCTATTTAAAATAAATAAAGAAATCTATAAATTATTTATTTAAGCATTATTTAAGTTAGTTTAACTCTATAACTATATATTTCTCCTAGTAAGGGTCTATAAATATAATATTAAAGTACTTAAGAAAATAGCCTAGTATATACTAATAATTACTATTAAGCTTAAAGAATAGGGCTACCTATATTTAAATCTTAAGTAATAGGTTTTAGTAAATAAGGAACTATTTATTATAATTAGTACTAATAAAGTCTAAATTAGCCTCTAGCTTATATACTATAAGGCTCTACTAAGCCTAGAATAAAGCTTTATTTCTATTATAGGGGTTCCCTATTAAAAGTAGCTTATACTTAAATTATTTCTAGTTAGTATATATTAAAGTATCTATATAGAATGCCTAGTTTGCTAAGGCTATATAATAGTGTAATTCCTTAAGCTAAGCCGCTATTAAAGCAATAGTTTTATAAAGGTAGTGTAAGTCCTATATATTACCTAATTAAGCTACTTATTTATAATACTAAGAATCTATTATATTATTTATATAGAAATAAATATTATAAGTAACGTTATAATAGATAATAATTATTATAAACTAGCCTAAATAGTAACTATAACCTAATGTTAATAAAGTTATTATTATTTATAAAAAGGAAGGGAAGACTACTATCTCCCTCTACTATATGCCTATTCTATATATAATGTGTATTTATAGGGTTTGCCCTATAGGTATAGTAGGTCGCCGCATATGCTCCTCTTCTGCTCCACTAAGGATCCGAGCCTCTAGCTCAAATCCATCATAACCACTAAAATTGCCTAAGTTAAGGCCTTTATTAAACTAATACCTTACCTTTAAATTAAAAAGGCCTAGCTATATAATATTATATTTAGTGCTAGCTTAGTAACTTTCTATAGAATCCTTTAAGTTCTTATAGTCTTTAGTAATATTACTTTCTATATTCTTAATGTATTAACCCTATTTCTATTCTATATATTAAATATAAATAAAATAGGTATAAAGCTTAATAACCTTTAAAATATATTAATTTAAGGCTAAAAGAGAGTTTCTATTATAAGAAAATAGGGATATCTTTAGTAAACCTTTAAAGCTAAAGAAGCTATTATATTTTACCTTTCTAAGACTAAAATTCATTAACTTTACAACTACCTCTTTATTAATAGGCTTATAAAGCTCTTAGAATATACTAATAAAGAAGCTTATATTAACCTATTTTAGAAACTTATAAAGAAATACTACTATTACTAAATAAATAGTAAAGCCTTAGGCTAATTTAAGTTTTCCCTTAAAAATAATATTAACTTTAACTATAAAATCCTTATTAATATTCTCTAAATCAATAACTAGCCTATTTTATATATTATTAATATAGTAATAGTATTCTAAGCTACTAAATTCCTTAAGCTATAAAAGTAAAAGGCTTATAATATATAAAATACCCTTAATAAATATTAAATTAATATATATCTTAGCCTACCTAACTAAATTATTTATAACACTAAAAAGAATTTTATATCTACTAAATTTAAGTATTTAATATACCTTTTAGCTATTAATATAGATAAAGTGCTTATAGAAGCCTATTAAAGCATTAGTAAAATTAAGAGGTATTACGCTTTATTAAAAAAAGTATATAATATTATTAAAAGTAAGGTTAGTAATATTCTTACCCCTTTATAACACCTTTAAATAGCTATTAAAGCTATTAATAACTCTATTAAGCCTAATAGCTTTATTCCTACTTTACTTATATTTAGTATATATTTATACTTAATAAATAAATTACCCCTTTGCTTTTTAGTTACTAAAAAAGCTATAGTCCTTTATAAGGCTACTAATAAAGCTTTAAAATACCTTATAAAATAATAAGTTATAAATACTCTCTATACCTATTATAAACCTAATATAAAACTAACCTATTAATTAATACTATAGTTAAAGGTCTATATTTAGTGTAAGAAAGGTAGCTAGTATAGCCCCTATAAGCTTTTAAATGTTAATAGTAAGATATATATAGTAAAAATACTTAATAGTATAATAAGGTTTTATAGTACTATTATAAAACCTTATATATATACTAAGATACCTAACTATACCCTAGGTATTATAAAGAAAGAGAAAGAGAAGCTATATAGTATTTATAAAGTAACTATAGAGAATAAAGAAACCTTTTAAACCCCTTATTAAGGCTTAAAATGCCTAAGAAAGTGTTGTTTTTATACTAAAAACTATAAAAAGGTAGTACTATACTTATAAGCTAAAGAGCTAGGGAAGATAGGCTAAAGGCTATAGAGCTAACTAAGGTAGTACCCTATTACTTTCCTAGTTAATAAGCTACTAAAGTAATTTCTTATTACCTTTTATAGTAGTAGGTATTTAAAAGGGGATTTTATTAGTTTTTATAAACAATTTATTAAAAAGAGAGATATAAAAAAAAAGGAATATAAAGATAATATACTAAGGAATTTAGTAATATAAAGGGAATTTAAAATATTTTAAGTTAAAGTAAAAAAAAGGGGCTAAATTAAAGAGAGAGAGTACCCTTTAAGGGAGCCTCTTTATAAAAGTAAATTTACTATTACTCTTTATAATATACTTAAAGAAAGAAAAAAAGTTAGTATTAAAAGAGAGGTATATAAAAGAAGAATAATAAAAGGGTAATAATGCTAAGGAAATTTAAAGAGGGGGGTAGTGCTAAAGGAATTAATAGTATTAAATAAATTTATTATTACTACTTATAATAACTTTAGTATATATACTAATAGCTTAAGGTATAATTTACCCTTTTCTTTAAAAAAAGGCTTAGAAGTAATAAAAAAAGTTATTAGCTATAAGGAGGAAGAGAAAAATAAAGATAAAGGTATAAAGAAAGAAAAGGTTAAAAAGAAGTAGTATATAAAAGAGAAAGAGAAGGAATTTAATAATAAAGGGGAGAAACTAATAACTTTAAGGAATTAGGCTATTATTATAGCCTTTATTATAATAAAGAAAAGAAATAATACCTAGCTTATAGTAAACCTTAGAAGGTAGGGTAAAATTACTATAAAAGGTAAACCCTTTAAAAAGTTAAACTAAGCTAAAATTAATATACTATTAATAAAAAGTATATTTAAATTTATAACACTTAATAAAGAAAAGTATAGAAATTAATGCCTTTTTTATTTTTATATAGTATAAAAAGTTAAGGGTAAAGGGATTAACTAGCTATATAAGAAATTAAGGCTTATAATTTAAAGGTATAGTAATTATAAAGAAATATTAATTCTTATATAATTCCTAATAATTTAAAGAGTAAGCTAAAGGTTAATTATAGCACTAGTACCGTTATTAGCACTAAAGAAAATTTTCTTTTAGCTTTAAGATATTATATAGGCCTATATTTAATTATAAACTAACTTTAATAAGCTAATACTTATAAGGCTATTAAAGTAAATTAAGTATTTATACTTAAAAGGTATAATAATAAAAATTATTAAGCTATTATATAAAATTATAAAAGCTAGAACCTATGAGTAGGTAACTTATTTAAAGTATTATAAAGAAAAGCATTAAATAAGTATATTTAGCTATAACCTATACCTTTTTATTACCTTAAGTGATACTAACTACTTTAGGGTAGTTAGTATATAAATTAATAATATACTTAAACTTAGTAACCTTACTTTCTTTAATAAAGAAAAGGTTAAGCTTTAAAAGGCTAATTTTATAGTAAAACTTAAGCAAAAGCTAATACTAAAAAGTCTTTTTATTTTTAATAGTTATATTTTAATTAATAATAGTAATAGTATAGTTATATTAATTTAAAAAGGCTAAAGTAATAACCTTAAAATTATTAAAGCTAATAATTCTACTGTAAAGTAATAATATATTAAGAAATATACTTAAAGAGCCTATATCTTACCTATATACTAATTTAAGGTAGCCTATAACCTTTCTATAGTAGCTTAAGCTTAAGAACCTAACTAAACTAATATAAATAAGCTTAATAAGAGAATTTAATAGTAAATTAATAATGCTAACTATAGTCTAAGGTATCTTATAATAAATTTACTAATAATAGCACTTTATATATTTATTAATAATTCTTTTATAAATAATAAGGACCTAAGCTTTTAAATAAGCTTTATAATTATTATTAGTAATAAAACTAAAAGTAGTAAAAGTGCTAAATTTAAACTTTATAGAAATATTATTATATATAGCTCTATAAAAAATAAGAGAGTTATAGGGGGTATACTTACTTCTAAGCTATATAGAATAGTATAAGGTACTAATATAGCCTATACTATTAGTATAACTTTAAATACTCTTATAGAATGCTTTAAATTCCCTTAAATTCTAATAATAATCTACACTAACTAACTTTTATTATATAAGTACCTTATAAAGCTAGGTATAACTAAGGAAAAATGTTTAATAATTAATATTATAGCTCTCTAATAATTATATAAATATTATAAACTTATAGCAATCTACTAAATTAATAGGAATAATAATATTATAAATACTATAATAAAGGCTTTACTTAATAAAGTATTAAAAACCTTTATTAATACTAATAAAGTCAATATTTAAATTAAAGAGTAAGTAAAGTGTACGTAAGCTATATAAAGGTAATAATAATAATAATAACTATAACTAGTGGGATCCCTTACTATAACTAATTATATCTCTTTATTTTCTTAATAGGATTTACTTAATAACACTTTCTTTAACTAAGATTTTTATTTATTTTTTTTAGCTACTTTTTAAGCAATTTCTCTTATAAAAAGAAAGAATTCCCTAGTATTAAAATTACTCTTAACAGCAAAACCTTAGTATAGGTAAAACGCTAGGTGCAGCGTGTATAGGCGACCGGGTGGGTCCGCTATAACGATGCACGTAGTCTGATTAGCTGCACTGCTGACTGTATGCATAGCTATAACACTACCTTTTTCCTTACTTTACAAGCTTAGCCCTTAGAATATAGATAATTAAGAATTACACTTTTTACGTTGTTTTTATTATGCATGCATTTTAGTATTTGTTTTCCCTTTATGAGTTATTCCTAACAATAATAAAAGTAATATAAGTTTAAAAGAAATATTAACCTTTAGTAGTATAGTATTATTTTATAATATATTTAGCTTATATTAAATAAGCTTTATAAAGCTAGGTTTATAATTAGCCTAACTATATATAGGTTAATAATAATAATATATTAAAAAGGGAATAGTACTTACCTTAAGTATAATAATTAATTTATTTTTAAAGATAAAAGGTATTTTTAATAATACTATAATTAGTTAAAGGTAATAATAAAGTAGTATTACTATAAAAATAAAAATAAAGGTATATTTATAATAAAAGTAATAAATAAAGAAAAAAAAGAAAAAAAAGTTAAAAATAAAGAAAAATAAGTATATATATCTCTCTTTTTTTATTATATAACTAATAGTTGGCTAATAATTAGTTTAGTAATAATTAGCTACTTATTAGTATAATTAATATTATAAAGATATAAAAGCTAAAGAAAGGTTTTAAATAAAGAAATAATAGCTTAAAGAAATTAATTAAAAATTAATATAAAAAATAAACTAAATACTTAAAGTAACTTATTATAATATATAAACTATTTTTAAAAGTATTTTATAATATTATTATACCTTTACTAACTTAGTTTATTTTTTATTTTATATTATATACTTTTTTATAGTACTAATTAAGTTTAGCTAGTGATATACTACTTTTTATAGTTAAAATTAATATAAAGTAACTATAGCTTTTCTATAAAACCTAAATAAAGGCTATATATAGGTTTTCCCCCTATACTAGGGTTTCTCCTATATAGTCTAAGTAGTAATAGTACTAGAATTAGGCCAATAGCCTAACTAGAGTATTAATAATAATAATAATAATAAAAGTTAAAAAAGTAATATACTTAATAAAGCTAAAAAATAATACTAAGCTAATATAGCTATTTTTATATCCTTTATTTAAGCTTAATAATAAATTATTAAATAGAATTGTAAGGCTAGAAATAAGGCTTAATAGAAAGTTAAAGTTAATATTAAAATTATTTTTAACTTTAAAGCTAAATATAATAATTACTATAGCTACTATAGCTTATTTATATTTTTATAATCCTTTAAAGATTAATTAAAAATTAATAAAAGTTCAATATAAAATTACTTACTTTCTCTTTAAAACTTAATAATAAATCTTTCTTTTATTATATTATTTTAATAGCTAACTTAAGTATTAAAAAATATAGTAACCCTAATTTTAGCTAATAAATTATAATTATAATATTCATTTCTAAATAAAATAATTAATAATACTTATAAATAATTATTAATTTATTAAAAATTACTTATATTTAAATAACTTTAAGTAAAAAAAAGTAATAGTTATTGTACATATGAAAAATCTTGTAAAACTACTTAATATAATTTAAGTAATTTATATAGTTATTTCATTGAATATTGTTGGTATTCCTTAGGATACTAGTGATTCTCTAAGGAATACTAGGTGGATCTAAGACTCAATGACACAACGTAGGGTCTGGGAAGGTATTTGCAAAAAGGTCTAATTTCTATTATAATTAGTGCTATCTAAGGGGGCATTTTATAGCTAGTATTAAGGCTATAAAAATGCTATTAGATTCTATAGTAAAAACTCTGTACGCGCAGACTAATTAGAAGAGTTAGATTCTGTAGCTAATATAGCTATAAATTTAGCTCTTCCTAGCTATGCTATATTATTATAGAATGCAGCAATTCTAACACTTAAAATTCTCTCTTTTATAGAAAAAGAGGAATTGCTTATAAGTTATATAAAAATCTACCTAAAAACTATAGTTAATTATCTAATTAGATAATTAATAAAAATAAGAATCCTACCTTATATCCCTAGTATTCCTTCTTTCTCCTATATACTTCCTTCTTTTTCTTTATATACTTTACCTATTTCTTTATATAGATTATAGCCTTATTCCTATTAATAAAGGTTTTAAAGGCTTAATTTAGTAATAATTTTATTATAGCATTAGTAATGTTATTATTGCTATTAATCTACCTAATTTCCTTAATTTCCTGCCTTTTATATAATTATTATAGCGCTATAATATTAATTATTAGTCTCTTTTCTTTTATAATGCCTAACTTTATAATATACTTATATAATAAAAGAGAATCTATATAAATAATTATTAGTATTAGTAGGATTTATAACTTTTATGTAATAGTCTATAGCATTATACTAATTATATAGGTAATATCTATGCCTTAGACTATTATATATAACTTAAAGGTAAGGGCACTCCTTATAACTCTTTTACTTTTTATAAAGCTATATATTATAATATTACCTTTTAGTATAAAATCTAATTTAATTCCTGCTTCTTTAGTACTAAGAATAATTATATATCCTAGTTATAAGCTAAGGTCCTTATTATTTATAAAGAAACTATCTATAAAGATATATAAAGCTATAGCAGTAAGATTAAGTAAAATATACCTTAATCCATAGTTATAATGCTATATTTACCACTAAATCCTTTTATTTAGATAATTTATATTAAGTTTATTAGGATTTTAAACTTATATAGTAATAGAAAGGTTAAATATAGCCTTTAGTTAACAAACTAATAATATATACACTCCTTACGCTTTTTATTTAATATATTACTGCTTTATAGTTAGCTTATTAGGTTTAATAACTCTAAGCTTCTTACTTTACCCTTTTTAATAAAGTTTAATATAATTTCTATTAAATTTATATAAGATATATTTATTAAAAATAAAGGGTTTAGTTAGTATTAAGATTTATTTAGGTTTTATTATAAATCCTACCTTCTTTAATTCTAATTCCTTTATCTTTAAAAACTTTATATTACTAAGACTAAGGGTATTATCTATTTATATACTAATTACACTAAAGCATTTAATTATATTTAATGCTATTAAGAAATATAGGTTATATATAGAAGTAATTATTATTAGCTTCTTATAATAATAGTAGAAATAGGTTACCTACTAATACATACTAGCTTTAGTAATACTATAAAAGGGCTTTATAACTTCTATTATAGTATTTTTTAGGTATAAATATATAATTTATATTAGCAATTTAGTAATAATTAAGCAATTTAGCATTGTCTTTAATTAAACGTATGCTTATATAATATCCTATAGCTATAAAAAGATATAATCTTTTACTAAAGAAGGTACTAATATAATAATAAGCCTCTAGCTTGCTTATTAAATCATTAAAAATTATATTAAAATCTACGCCTTTTCTACATTACTATAGCCTTATATTACTAGCCTTAATTTCTTATATAGCTTATCTATACCTTTCCCTTTAATTTCCCTTACTATTTAAAAGTAGAAAAGGTGCTAATTACTATACTTTTCTTTATTAAATATAATAAATTTAAAGATATCTTTTACTAGTAAAGTATTAATTTCCTTTTAATTAAATACTTTAAATAATTATCCCTTAGTAGTAATCTTTCCTTACTTATATAAGTTAACTGCTAGCTCCTAGTTACCTTTCTCTTTTTTAGTAAGAAAACTTATAATATTAAGTCCTTTATTATTTTAGTTAGAATCTTTAGTATAATTTAAAATAAGTAGGTGCTTTCTAGGTCTTTTATATCCTTATTATAGTGGTTCTTATAGTAATTAACCCTTATTTACATTAGTATTCTCTATTTTATCTTTCTTATCTTTATTATTAATTTCTTTTATATTTATAGGCTCTTCTATATTATAGTAATATAGCTTTACTACTATTAAGCAGAATTTTATAGGTCTATAGGGTAATTCTATAGTATAGGTCTTATAATTAAATAATAGTAATCTATAAGGACTATACTAACCTCCTTTCTTATACTAAATATAGACTTTTAATTATAGCAGTAATAAATATAATAGAAGGGTATTTAAACTATTCTATATATTAAGGGCATTAAAGACTTACCTTTATATAAGGTAATGCTAAGCTTTATTAGTAGCTTTCTATAGTAAAGTAGCTCTTTATACTTCTAATAGACTTAGAAGGGAATTATATAATATTTATAAATATACCCTAAATATAAGTAAAGTTAGTATAAGGCTATTAGGTTTAGTAAAGTTATTAATAGCTTTAAT
>SRPW01000732.1:0-16309 GCA_018360225.1 Claviceps pusilla | reverse complement strand
TTTTTCTTTTTTGTATTTTTTGAGCCGATATACTATGAACATGTGATATGTTCGTCACATCTGCTCAACTTCAAATGCATTCGCCGGATGAAATTCAAGATGCTGCTAATGAAGTAACTAGAATCATTACGTTATAATTACGGCTATCGTTTGAATCTTGCCGCTCCCGCTCGCACACTCCGTCTTGAACGAGGCGCTTTGTGTGTATTTGCTCTATGGAGCTAGTGAGTACGTATAACCTGCTTTTTCGTTTCTTCCTGCTTTCTTCTTCTTGGAATTTAGAATTTTATACGCCATCCTGTTAAGCTATAATATCTCTATCATACGAATATATATATATAATGTATATCCACATTTACTTCCCCTTTAAACTCATTCGTCTCTTCATTCACGATACCGCTGGGGTTACGTGCTGGATCTTCTTGGCATCAGCGGCTTCACACCATGCGTTATAAATATCATAGATAATAAACACTCATTGTCACAGCAAGGTGGTCAAATGTATGCATCTGCAAGGCTGTCCATTCCTAACTAAAAGCTGCGGAACCCCCCCTTTTTATATAGAAGGTTGCTTAGTGAGGAATAAGCGCATTAGGGATTAGGGTAGAGCATCTGATGTGATTGTGTATGAGTAAATCAGGACTTTGTGACTGTTGTATTTTCGGGATATAGCAGATGTACTGCTCTATCAATGCTAATACATATAAGGCCTGTTTTCTTATAGCAGTGCCCAGTTGTTCTATGTACAAGTATACTCTTTTTCAATTATTTAAACAGTACTTCACCAGATCCTTATCGCTGCCTGAATTACCAGCATTATCGTGTCAGGCAGAGCGTTGGACTTCTTACGCTGAATACAAATCCCCTTCTATTAATGTATTATTTTGTCCTTCTTTATCGCCCTCTTTACTAGCTGTTTTTTTATCTCCTTGTATCAGCATCTTTGCAATCTCATCTTTCCCTCTTTTTGTCAGCTTTCTTTGCTAGCTGTTTATTCCTTATCGTACGCTTCTTGTTCGCAAGCTCTTTTTTTCGTGTCTTCGCAAGCTTTGTCAGCTATTTTGCTAGCTGGTTTTTTTTTTCTTCTTTTTTTTTCCCCGCAAGCTTCGTCGAAATCTTTACACATGTTTTTGCCCTCTTTTTTTTTTTTAACTTATTTGCTGGCTGTTTCTTCCTCTTTTCATCAGCTTCTTCTTCGCAAGCCACCCTTTCCTCTTTTCTATCACCTTCTTCGCCAGCTGCCAGTGGTTTTTCTAGAGACCTGCCGTCAGCTAGCACAACCCCTCCTCTGTGGTGCGAAGTCTTGCTTCAACTATACTTACACTTGACCACCTAACTGTGACTCGACTGTTCCTTGTTCTTATGACTTCATGACGTACCACGTCTATTGTGTGAGTACCCCCCCTATTTACGTGTGACATCCAGCACGTAAACACAGAGCTGTCACCAGAAATCAGCCTAGCGCGTGATGGGAGGCGCTTCGAGTGTATTTGCTCTGTGGAGCAATTTAGTAGATGTCGACTACTTGTATTTGTTTCGCCTCTTTTGTTCTTCTTTTTAATATCTCTTATTTCTGAGTTTTTGTTCCTTGAAAACAATATCCAAAAGCTACTTTGCACGTTCGCGATCGATTAGATGGACGTCACAGCCGTGGCAAGCCCCGCACACGCAACGACCACAGCAACCCCTAAAGACGATGGAAGTAAACTGATAAAGGATCTAATTGCTCAATCAGCATGTAAATAATTAAATCCTGAAACAAAAAATCCCCTAGTATTACATGAATAATTCAAAAGAGTGCACTTACGCGTAGGATAAGTGGTCGCTACAAGATCCTTATACCTGCCTGAACATGTTGACATTATAGGGGAGGTAAAGCGCTTTGATCCTATATGTAAATAAAGACGCTTCGTCTATTCATAAATTAATACACCTTAAGATATATTTACAAGGCTAATATATAATTTATTTATTTAACCATATACATTCTTTCTTTATATAATATTTCTTACTTTATTAAACAAAGCACTATACTAGCTAAGTACATCATTATCCCAGGTACAAACAGAGCGTTGGATTCTGTATCCTTTGCTTCTTCGTCACGAGGTGTTCCCCCACACGTGTCATTAACTTCTTTGAGAGCTGTCCCCGTTTTTTGTCACTTCCGCTAGCTGGTTTCTCCTCTTTTTATTACCTTCTTTGCAAGTTGTATTCTCTCTCTTTCTATTAGCTTCTTCTTTGCAAGCTGGTTACCCATGTTTTCTTCACCTTCTTCACTAGCGGTCTTTCCTCCTTTTACCAACCTCTTTTCACTGGCTGTTTCCCCCCTTTGCGTCAGCTTCTTCGCTAGCCTTTCCCCCTTTTATTTTCATCCGTGTCTTCACTAGCCGTCTTTTACTCTTTTTGCTAGCTTTGTCTTCGCAAGCTTTTTTTCCCTTTATTTATCGGTTTCTTCGGCAGCTGGTTTGCCTGTTCTCATTAGCTTCTTCTTCACTGGCTATCCCTTCCTTTTTTTTTATATCACCTTCGCTAACTGTAACTTTTCTCCTTGAGTTGTCATTATCTTCTTCTTTGCAAGCAGTTTTGTTCCATTTTCCCTTTAGCTTCTTCGCGAGCTGTTTTGTCTTCTTTACATCGGCTTCTTTTCTAGCTATTTTGCCCTTTTTATCAGCGTCTTCTGTTTCCCCCCTTCTTCATCCGCTTCTTCACAGGCTGTTCCCCCCCTTTTTCATCGGCTTCGTCGCAAGCTGTTTTTTTCCCCTTCTCTTTTCGTAAGCTTCATCACTCGCATTTCCCTCCTCTCTTCATCAGGCTGCTTCTTCATCAGCTACCCCCCTTGTTTTTATCCGCTTCTTCCTCGCTAGATATTCTCTCTTCCTTTTATTCGCTTTTTTCCCTAGCTAGGTTTTTCAAGCTACTCACAACATTTACATAGGTTAGAACTTCCAGGGTGCCTTGCTTGGAAGATGTCAAGCGGGAAACTGCGCTCCTTCGCCTACCTTCCTTCGCGCGCAACCTCGCGTCATCAGCCATTGCTCCGCCTTGCCTGGTACCTCAAAGAATGGCTTAATATAATCTAGCATGCCTAGGACAGAAAGACTGCTATGCCAAAAAACCTGGTTACAAAGTAGCCCTTGCCTTACCACGATCCAATTAGATAACTGTACTGCCCACGATCCCATCATTCCTGAGACCGGCCACCCACCCTCGTTTATCCCTTCGTGACTCCCAGCGACTAAGGCGGTCCAGCTGTCCGAACGTAATACATTTTCTTCCCTTTTTTCTTCCCTTTTCCGTCTTTTCCCTCTGTCATCCCAATTCACAGTAGGAGGACAAATCTTCCCAACCAAACAACGGTGTCACAACCGAGTTTAGCCAGCTATCCCAGTATCCTGGATGAAAACAAAAGCTAACAAGAAGACGGGAACAAAAAAAGAAAAACAAAAGGCTTTTAAAACGAAATTCATTGCCGCACCATGGACGGTTGAGTCAGTAGAACGTGAGGATATCAAAAAAAAAAAGAAAAAAAAAGACAAGAAAAGAAAAAGCTAGAATATAAGTCACAATACTTTATTATTGTTTTGTGTTTGTTTAAATATTCCACGCGTTTCTTTTTAGCTAAATTTAGAATACTTTTGTGTATTTGGAAAATTTTTCTCCCACTGTATATATTCTATCACATATTCATTCACATATTATATATATATATACATTGTATATATGTAATATACTTGCATTATATATCATAGTCATGTATTGGCATTATAGATTTATATCTTAAGTTTATAATATATCTACATCTTATACTTCTCATTTTTAGCTTTGTTTTTATTTCTTTTTATTTCTTTCTCTTTATATCTATTTTTATATATGGTCTTTGTACATGTTCTTTATAAATATTGTTAACATATTCTTTATATGTATGCTTATATAGTCTATATATATAGTCTGTGTATGTATTCTTTCTTCATTATTTTTATATTCCATATTGGTATATATTTGTTCATCTCCGTCTTCCATTCATAATTGTACTCACTACGTCGTCTACGATATTCCGCCTTCTCTCTCTCTCTATACATTCGTTCAGTGTACCTCATCCTCTTTTACCCAACTAATATAAACTCATTTGTCGTCCTGCTCCTGCATCATATCCAACTAAGCGCATCGTACCACTAATTCGGTAGTTGATCACAAGAATACAAGGAACATCCAAGGCACATCCTCACAGGATAACACGTGGCACCCTGGCGTCATGGCATGTCGACCATGGCAGCAGAGAAAGTACAGAAAAAAAACATTATTTCTTCATATATTTATAGGCTATTGACTATTCGCCCCAAAAATCCCCCAATGCTAATCCGAGCTCCTGCCATTGTCTCCGAGACATGCAACCCGAAATGTCAAACTAGCAATATTTGCAATTGATACACTTTTTTATACAACCCGTTCGCGCTTCATGACGTATCTGTCAGGTTCGAATGCAAACGGCACCAAAACCGGAAAAAAAAAAAACGGGAAATAAAAATCAAGGAAAAAATACAAGAAAGAAAGAAAGAAACTTTTTACTGATCGTTGTTCCACATGGAATCATTAATGAAGTTCCGCCACTCTAGTCCATCGAAAGCGTTCTGACTGACAGGCATAGCACACTTAGGGCCAATCGATTCTTCGGCCACACTGCCATGCACATCGGTCATGGTCATGAAGCCGCTCTCCTGGACGCCAAACATTGGATCAGTCCTTGGAAATGACGCATTGTCGAACAGGTTTTCCGGCGTAAGCCAGTCTGGAAAATAACCTTGGTCAAGATTGGCAAAGGTGTGTTCCATGACAGCGTCGTCTCCAGTCCCATCCAACATCATGCGTGCCTCTGCAGGCAATTCCGTGGTGAAAGCCGATGTGGTGGGATAGGTTGAAGGTTCGTAGAGCGAATGTGGTGAAATGGCATTGTCCAGAACCGGAGTGGTATGCGTCGTCGTCGTGGAGTTATCGAGGCTCTTCTTCTTGGCGAGAGTCAGGGACGGTTTGGAGCTGTTCCGACGACTCTTGACACCCGACTCTGATGTGCGTGACTTCCTTCTGGAAGAAGACTTGGAACGAGGGGGCCACTGGAGAGAGCCCAGCGAGTGTTGACGCTGCTGCAACAGGGACGGTGACGATGGTAACTGTGGTGATGATGTTGATGAGGGTAAGGCGCCAGAGAACGATGCTGAATAGGATGACGGTGGGACAGCGGCAGTGGGACTCGTTTTCGGAGAGAATGCCTCGGATAATGGCTGCTGCTGCTGCTGCTGCTGCTGTTGGTAGTCGAGGGTTTGGTTGGCCAAAGGCTGAGGCGGCAGCTGCTGTTGCTGAGATGTGGTCGATGTGGTGGGTAGCGCGTTGGGAAAAGAAGCTGCAAAAAGCCGATTGACCTCATTTTCTCGCCACTCGTCATTCGTCCTGGCCAACATCTGCGACATGGCCACCTTGTTCGTTAAATAGGCGTCAAGGCGGGAGTTCATTTCGAGGTTGGGCGTCTGCATGCTGGCACTGAGAAGGCGGTATGATCGGGGCAAATCATCGTCTTCCTCCTCATACATCTCTTCCTTGAGAACAATCTCCTCGGTGATTCTGAAACCCTTTCCTGTTCGCTTCTTGTGAATCTCACTGGCCATGCGGGCGGATTGAACTCGGGCCTCGATGCTTCTGTCAGCTCTTCTGGAAGCAGCAATATATGCACGCTCTTGATTTTCTTCGTGCGAGCGCTCCGTCTGCGGGCGGCATGTGTTAGTCTGCATAATATTTCCCTCATTTTCGTTTTTATCACCATGATTTTGGGTAGGGAGGTGGTGCGTGTGGATGCCACAACGGTGCAGCGTACCTTTCTCGCCCCCTTGTTATCCAATGATGGTGCATCGTGCATTCCCTTCATATCCACAGAAGTTCTTCGAGGCATGATGTTTGTTTTGACGAGCAGCGGGGAAGCTAAGTCCAGGAGGGTTGGTTTTATATAGGCGGTAGCCAAGGAACAGGCAAGAGAATAACTAGAGAATAGCTAATACAAACTATATATCCCCTGATCAAACTCAGAATTGTCTCTGGTGGCTGCCGAGCCAGGTGTGGTGGTTCGTCCAAAGACAGCCCCAACTGAAACGTGTCGAGGTATCCAGTCCACAAGGAGGAAGTGATGGGTTTTTTTTTCTAGCTCCTTTCCTTCTTTGCTTTTTGCGTTTTGGTCGTCGCCGTCGTCTGACAGAATGGCCGAGGATACTTTTAGCGGTAAGAAGGCTAACTTAAATGGCGACTAGCAAAGGTCCCAGAGCTTCCAAATGGCGAGGAAGAAATAACTGTCGTCGGATCTCTGGACTGATCGATGGAGTCAAAACTGGACTCGGCTCATTTGCGTTCACCACGAGACAAGCAAGCTGCATGCAGTCAAGCAGGTAGATGCTCACTGCTTCAATATTGGTAGGCAGATACTTGGCAGGTGCTTGTGCTCTTGGCAGGCGAACTGGGCAGGCGAATTCGGCAGGTTATCTCAAACTGTTACCTAGGTACCTAGGTACTTCTGTCTGGGCTGTGTGCTACTCCGAGGTGAGGTTGAAAAAGCTGCACTCAGAACATGTGCGTTGGGAACAAGAAGAGCAACAAAGGCAGGCAGTACTCGTAACAGCTTCTTCGCAAAACGGGACTGGATAGTATTTTCCTTTTATATACAAACGCTGATCTGATCAAACAACAAGCCGCTGCAGCCACCACCACCGTGTACCCCGTTCCAAGTTCCACGGACTGCTCAGAAGCCCATACCCAAAGCAGTGATCGGGAGTTGCATGTGCAGATCGATCTCGATGCATGGGTGGTGGGTGATGGATTGAGACGGCAAGGCAAACAAGGCAGGCAGGTGCGAGGCAGACAGAGCAACCAAGGCAGGTGCCAGGCAAGGCAGCCAAGGCCAGGGTCACCCCGCGCAACGTGAAAGCTTGGTTCAAACTTCAGGCTGGTTCAGGCTTTGTTGGCCAAGCTAGGCCAAGCGCCCTGCTGGTTCCAGTCAAGCGTGGGTGGCTTGCCAAGTGCGTTCGAATAGCTCAGGTGGCTGCGTGTGCTGCAGACCCACCAGCCAGACCCTAACCAGCTGGCCGCCACGCCAACCCCAAACCGAACAACGCTGGTGACAGCTGCCCGCTGCCCACTGCCCACTGCCCCCTGCCGACCAAGAGCAACCCGCCCAGGAGTTGAGACCCAAGACACCAAATGCCATCGCAACCAGACCAAATCAGACAGGGAAAAAATTATGAAAAAAAAAAAAATTTATGAAAAAAATAATGACAAAAAAAACCCCCATCAATTCATCGTACCATGGAACTACCTGCGTCCTCCGCTCCTCCGCTCATCACCATCGTGCGATGCAGCCAAAAGTCTGCCTCTGATGAAGACTTCTAAGTTCGTAGTCAAACCCGCTGCGCCCCACATCGCAATTGCGCCGGCGTCCCCCAGATACCGATGCCACGGCCATCACGATGATACCCAATGCTCACAGATACACGGGGAACAGAATCGTCCTCTCGGGAAAGGGGACGCAGACGCGGACGGGGACTCGCGCGTCGGCGCTCCAAAAGCAGCGAAACGCGATGGACAGCGGGCATGGAACATGGAACAAAACAAAACCTTGGACAGGACAAACCTTGGGACAGGGGCCGCTCGGTCCTACAAAGCAAGCGCTCCGAACTATCGGAATCTGCAGGGCATTGGATCTCATGTCTACCTACTTATGATACGACAGTAGCATCCCATTCCCGAGTACGTACACATGTATCCGAGCCGCATGCGTGGCGTGGCGTGGTACTTGCACATGGGCTGTGGCCGACAAACAACGGACACGGAACAAATTCAACGGCCATGTTCGGTCGGGCCACGTCAACACAAAGCAAAAATTCACAAAAATTCACAAAAATTCACCCATTCTCACTGTTTCTATGCTCACTAAAGTAAGCCTGCCCAAAAAGCCCCAGCCACAGGCAAAGCCTTTGCCATTTGGAGGCTGTACCAAGTTCATTTGCATGCAATGAACCGTCACACCAGCCAAGTGCGTCCGGATGCTTTTCTCCGCCAGGGCTTTTTCATTTTCAACCACCAGAGAGAAAAAAAAAAAAAGAACGGACGGACGGACGAAAGGAAAGAAAATAAAACGAAACAGGTAAAAGGCTCTCTCTTCCGTCTTCTTTCCGCGTTCATTGGATGCTTCGTGCTTGTCTGCTCTCCCACTTGGCTCTGCTAATCGAGATGAAGACGTCGTTTCCGTCCCTTCATCGCCATCGCCAGCGGCCGAGGTCTCATCGACTGCGCACGGCCCGTCTTGTTTTGTCCTTTTTTTTTTAACTGATTTCGGCGACCGCGACCACGTCTTTGAGCTTCAAGCATCGAGCTCCAAGCATCAAGTTCAAGCGTCAAGTTCAAGCGTCAAGAGTCAAAGCGAGCTAGTCGTCTTCACACATCGCAACCAGATGTGCCCATCGTCACGCAAACCAGGCAAGCTACTTTAGACAGCGGCCCCCTTCCCTCGGACCTTGTTCGGCTGTTCCTAGTCCCATGTTTATTTTTGCATGTGTTTGGATGTGTTGCTCTCAGGCTGAGTCTCTCCACATTCACTCATTCGCTTCTTTTACCATCATGCCACGTCCATCGTCCGTCGTCCCGAATCCACAGGTTTCCACAAATTCCCCAAACATCAAAAATCCTTGGTAAGAAGAAAACCCTAGGATAATGTTCCAACGTTGTTAAACACGAACCTCCGCGGCGATGACCCAAGACGGAAATAGCGACATTTCACAAAAAGGTGCTTGGCAGTCGCCACTCAAGACCAGCCCAGTGCCTGCCTCGTGCCTGCCTCTTTCCAGTCTGCTGCCTGCCTCCTGCCTCCTGCCTCCTGCCTCCTGCCTCCTGCCTCCTGCCTCCTGCCTCCTGCCTCCTGCCTCCTGCCTCCTGCCTCCTGCCTGCCTACCTCTTACCTGCTGCTACCAAAGCATCCAATCAAGCCAAGCCAGGCGCCGCCCCTCACCATTCCCAATCCGTATTTTAAGCCTTGCCCATCGGGATGGAATAGTTGTTTTTCGAACGACCTCCTCCACCATGATTTACACTTTTCTTCGTCAAAGTATCTCAGGTACCCAAGTACGTGTCCAACCGCGAACCCGTCTACAGACATTCATTTACAATTTAGGTACATGCTACATAGCTCCACCAGGCCATACGAGCCACATGAGCCCACGGGCCCATAATCCATCTGCCCAAACATGTCCGCTTCACATATCAAATCCGCTGTCACGGAGCTTTTGTAAAAACCCTGCCTCATCTAAATCACCCCAGCATTTCTTGCGGATGCATAGATCCCTTCCTCGCCCCAGCCCAGGGGCCAACACCTCAAAGTCCCCGCCTTGTTCTGCAAAGCCCCGAAAAATCTCCTTGGTTGCCGCCCCACCTCCATTCCACCTCGTCGCCCCCCACCTTCCCTATCTTTCGCCGAACTCTAAATCATTACATCACCTTGACAACCCCGCCCAGCCTGCTCCGCTCCGTCGATGCCCTGCCAATGGCGTGCCCTGCCCTGTCCTGCCCTACCTTGGCCACTCCTGGAGCCCCGCCCCCGCCGCTCCACCGCGCCGCGCCAATATTTCCCGATCAAACCAGCTCCAACCGTTCAAAACGGTCTTTTTTATCCTTTGTTCGGCACCCTAAAGATTCTTCTTCTTCTTCTTCTTGTTCTTCTCCTCCTTCTCCTCCTCCTCCTTCTTCTCCCCATGGCGCCACCAGACCGTCAACAAAGAAAACCTGCCTCCCTATCTGCCGACACCACACCCAATCCCCGTGATTTCTCGGGACTGCCAAAAAGAATCCAAAACCACTCGCAAAAATAACTTGAATTTTCTCCCCCATCCCCTGCGCCTTCATGTTTCTTGGCGTACGCCTCGCGATTCCCTCATGCCCTTCTGCCGTTTCCGCCGCCCGGACTTTCTTCTCCTCTTCGGAAATATGTTGTAAATATTTTTCGGTTTTTTTTGTACTTTTTGACGCACAATCATATCCTGATTATAAACCACGGCCTGCATGTATCCCCCCGACCCGTGGTTCACACGTCCAGAGGCGCCCATCCACTTACATCATACGCCGTCATCGTCGTCGCGATGGTCATCGCCGTTGTCACCGGCGTTGCCATGGCCATCACCTTTTCCATCGCCATCGCCACCTCCCACCCATCGCGACCATGGAACTAGAGCAAACAATGAAAAAGAACTCGGCTTGAAAGCTCCTTTCTTTCCAACATCACACCCGAATACAAACTCTGTACACCTGTATTTTTGTACCTGTGCAACCTTGAGCAGAAAGTAGAGCATAAAATGAAAAATAAACCCAGCTTAAACGCTCCTTGCCTTGCGGCACGCGTATATTCATTCCGCGCTTGCTTGACACGGCACTGCATCGCTCCTGGGGCCTAGAAACAATCATCGTGGGCGGCCATGTGCATTCGTGTACAGTGTTTCGGGCTGGCCTGTCGAGTTGATCCATTGAAAGGCATTAGCTTGAGCAATCTCCATACATACATGTACATGTACAGTATTTCCCGTTGAGTTGGCCAGTGAAAAGGCCATCTAATCCTAAGAAGTCAATCCATATATACATCAATATACAGTGTTTCCCGATCAGCCTATTAAGTCAACTACGTGAAAAGGAATTTAAGAAGATAGTATATACATACATATACATATACATTGAGTGTTTAGAATCGGCCTACCAGTTAACTAAAGTGAAAAGGAATTTAACAAGTTAATCCATACATACATGTACGTGCACATTGAGTGTTTTGGATCAGCGTGTTTACGTCTAAAAGAATTTAAGAATATAATATATACATACATATACATGCACATTGAGTGTTTCGGATCAGCCTGTTGAGTTGATCATGTAGACAGGCGCTTCCTAGCCCAACAAGTCACTCCGTACATTCATATACATGTGCAGTGTTTGGGATCAGTCTATCCAGTTATTTCGAGTAAAAATGCACATCCTGGCTCGAGAAGCCAATCCATATGGACATACATGTACAGTGTTTCGTATCGGCCTGTCAAGCTGACCGAGTGAAAAGGCACTTCCGATTCCAAAAGTCGATCCATAATCCACGCATTTCCTTCCTGGCGTTGCCATAAGGGCCGTTCGTTTCAAGAGCCTCACCTTGGACACTGCGACGCAGCATTTTGCAACTTCGCGAATCACACATCACACATCACACCGCACATTTTTGTGACCACAATATCAAAAGTTCGCAACCTCATTTCAGCTATCTTCTTAATCTTCTTAATCTTCTTGTTGGATACAAAGCAAAATGACCTCCACCGCCATCTCCCGCCAAACCGGTCGCCCCTTTTGATATTGCTTGTTCATTCATTTCTTCTTACGCCTCAGCTCAAAGCAACACAGATTCTCTCCTGCCTCCTCAAGCAAAAACATTTCTTCCTGCCTCCAAACACCTCTAAATATACCACATTGTGCCGCGGAAGAACTCCCTCTGTCGCTCCTCTCCTTGTGCTGGGGGTTTGTTTGCGTCGGGTCGTCCTCCCAGCGGAAGCAATTGCGGTGCCTCAACCCCTCGCGGCATATCATCTCCTAGTCCTGGGCCTTTCTTCTCCTGGCCTTTCGCAACTTGATCTCGAATCATTTCGTGTCCCTTTGCGCCAGCTCGAAACCCTTCGCTAGTTGCAATATTTTCATGGGCTCTTGCCCGGCTGCCAGCAAGATGGGCATAGTAGATGCTCGGGTGAAGCGACACCGGCGTCGTGGACCGAACGTATGAGTAACACTGGTGATAAATCATTTTTTGCAAATCGTTGACAGGAATTCCCATCTCATCCAGAATGACGTGGTAATGCACAGGTCGAGCTGTCCCTTGAATTGCAACATGTGAGCACAGGTAAAAGTCCCACATAAAGGGATGTGTGACCTCTCTTTCGACCAGAGTCCCTGGAAGAGCGTTGTCGTTGCGGTCTCCCTTTCCCTTCTGCGGGAAGAATCGAATGTGATGCCGCTTGGTTGCCACGATTACCGTAAATTTGGGCAGCGTTGCATTGGGTGCCTTTTGCCGAAGAAACGACTTGATTTCGCGAATCTCCTGATCAAGTATCTGCGCAAACTGTCCTTCGCCCACGCCGTCGCGAAAGTACATAACATGTTTGGGAAACGCACCCTCGTGGCCAGCCAGCCAGTACTTGGTTAACTGACCAAACATGAAATGCACATTGCCTGTCGTGAGCATCTCGGTGCGATAACCATTCGTCTCCACCATCGCTGCATAGCGAAGCGCATCCCGATCAACGGACATAGTCATTGCTGCAGTCGAGGGAGTCTGAGCACCAGGAGCTCCATGGGAAATGTCAACCCCGATCATCATGGTAGGCCGATCTTTGGGGAAGAATGTGGGTTGAGACTTCCAAGGTGGCATTGTACGTGCCGTCGCGCCCCCCAGCTTTGCATTAACTTTGAGGCACACGTTCGATTGATACTGGCCATTGTTGGCCGCGACAGCTGCTCCATTGACAACCTGAGATAGAATACCAAACCGGCAGTCAGCAGACTTCTTCAATCGTTCATAGTGCGGGCTATTTTTATGGCCAACAACAACAAACAGCAGCTGCGTATAGCCTCGCTGCTTGAGAATCTCTGCGTGTGCCCAAGCAATTGCCTGTGCCACATCTGTCTTGATATTTCCGGGGACGTTGAGAAGCAAGGCATCTTCGGGACATTTCCCCCCATGACCCAGAAATGTGTTTCTGAACGTTTTTGCGAAGGCCTGTAGCTGCGGAAAGTTAACAGAATTATCCATCACAATAAACCCCCAGTTCTCAAGGGGGGCGACATTTTGCCTCCAGAATTTCTTTCCACGCAGATCCCAACGACCAGAGAATTTCGGATCTGCTGTTCCTTGTCCAAAGTTCACTGGTGGTGGTGGAAGAATTCGGGCTTCTGTCTTGGTAAACGTTGGCTCAAACTCAACGCCATAGGATCTGAGGAAGGGATCAGCACTGAGCTGGAGACCTGCCACGTTCTTCTCGATATCTTCTCGCCGCTGTTTAGGGCGAGTGACCGCAATCTTTATCATCGCAGCAGTTTGCTCAGGATTCAGCTTGAAGCTGTATCGCTGCATCGGCTCAATGATGGCGAATTCCATCGGGATGAAGCCCCCCTTGCCGGCGAAGACGAGTGGAAGACCAGCATTTCTCATATTGGCCTTGTATTTCTTCTGGTAATAATCAGCAACAGATATCTCGCTTCCATCGAGATCAAATGTCACCCTTTTAGCAGTGGCCCCTTCAGCACCATACTTGGAGTCGAATGCAAAGTCCATCACTGTGTATACTTTGTCAGTTGCTGTTCTATTGGCGTGTTTGACTGTGAACTTGAGCTTTCTCATCTTTCGCAAATGTTTGAAAGCATCTGAAGGTTGCCAATTTCCTTGTTGGTCGCGAATGGGCCTGAGCTCTTTGGCCAAAGATGCCTGATTCAGCCCTTTCCACTTGCGGTCGCAAATTCCCAAAAAGTTGCACGTCAGCTGGTCCATGGGTTGAGGTCCTGTCCAAAACACGGTGTTGGTCACATCGGCGTTGAGTGCGAGCCCAATACCTCCCTGAGCGAGATTGTGGCTCATACGAATAGAAGCATATGTGCCTTTGTGAACCTCCAGAACACCACCATCCAGGAGAGGCCTACCTGGCCGAGATTGGCTGTAGAAATTTCTTTTTATCGCCGTCATATGCTGCGATGGCCATTGACGTAACAGATGGTCCATGAAATTCAGGGCAACCTGAACGCTCGTGTTGAACTGGATTTTTCGATCCAGATATCCCTTGAGGGCAGCGATTTGAACCTCTGCAGTGGCTCTCAGTGTGACGAAAAACTGATTTGAGTTGCGTGGTGGTGCTTGAGAAGGCTTTTTGCCGTCATCAAGGTTTACGGTGAACCGTAATTCGCCTTTGTCTACCAGGCCAGGGGCCCAAGCCAATTTGCGGCCATCAAATATCCATTTTGCGTAGGTATAATTTTGGAGCGCTTGCTTCGTAGCGTCGTGAGTCCAAATCTTTTTCATCAAACCAGATTTGGTTTCGGTGTCCGGTGAAATAGAAACCTAGAACCCACGGTTCTTTAGTCATCGAGTGACTTGAGTCGACCCACAGCAGCGACTACAGGTCAATGATATACTCACATCGTACTGAAAGATTTTCTTCGCAAAGTCGAACTTTGTCATTCGATATTGATTCACCTCAACGATAGCTTTGCTACCGTCGGTATTGTATTTGTTACCGCGCAGAGCAAAGATGTCCTTTTGAGCATCAAGGACATATGCATCAGGTGGGAGCTCCATACGAGTATTTCCTTTATCCTGCTGAGTGGTGCTTCTGGCGGGGTCAAAACCAGGCCCAGCAACCCAGCCGGATGGTCTGCCAGCCGAAGGAGCTGCAGAGCCTGTGCGACTTCCAGAGGGAGCCGCCGCAGACGGTGCTGGCGAACGACCTCGCTGAGACATTGCGGCAGCTCTAAGAGGTTGTCAGCTCGTGTAGACCAAATGAGACGCAAATGCAACAGACGTATGCATGATGAAGGAAAAACGAAGTGGAAGACTGAGAGGCCGTTGAAGCTTTTGAAGGGACGGAAGGGATATATACTCCCTTGAGAAGGCAATGAACTCACTGTGCTGGCAACGTCTTCCTCTGTGGGAGGGTGCTGGAAAATCACGTATCAGCACCAAGTGGGCTTAGTATCAAAGCTCATGGCAGATACTAGAAACTGGGGGGCTGCGAAGCTTTTGCACAGCAAAAAGCTTGACAAGGTGAAGGCAAAACTGCCCCTGAGCCCAAATACAGTTGACAAAACTCCGCAAGACAGTGAAAAAGAAAGGAAGAATACAAAAAGTTAACGTACGAGTCGATATAGTTGCCAGAAGTGAAAGAAAGCAAAACCGTTGTGATGTCAAGGACTGATATGCAACTGATGCCAAGGATGAAGCTAAAGCGCGAAGTGTTGTATACGATGTACGATGTGCGGTGATGAGTCGGGGAGGGTGCAGGAGACGATGCTGACGGAGTGGGAAGAACGTTTATCTTGGTATGTGCGAGGTGGTAGGTTGCACGAAGAAGAGGAAAGAGAAGAGGCAAGAAGGTCGAAGGGAATAGCAGGACTGGCGGGGAGGGAATTTATTGTGCGAGTCTGACCGGGTATGGGCAGCTGTCAAGAGGCGGCAGCCAACTGACAGGAGCTGACCGGGCATCTGCATCTGTAGACAGCCGGCAGCAGGTGTCAAGATGGATGTTTGGAACGCATGCAGTTCCTAGTCCTACGTTCCCGTGACTATAGCTTGGGACTCAGATTTGATGGATGCCAACCGCCTTGGCTACTTGACACCTACCTACATAGTAGGTAGCGAGGACATTAGGGTAAAAGGGTATGTAGGTCTGAAATATAAACGCGATTAATACCAAAGATGCTATCGAGAAAATATCTGCTAGACAGTAATCAGGTACCGTCCCTACTTGGAAGCTCTCTCTACTCACCTGACAGAATTACACGAACTGACCAAAGATTCGCTACACAGCATCAAGACCATCGTCTATAAACCTTCATTCTGCGATGCCGCCCTATGTACAGCCCGCATGATCGGCCAGGCAGAACAAAGCAACCTTCAAGCCCAATAAATCCCCGGCAACAAAAGCTGACGCCAACACATCAATAGGAACGTTGACGGGGCCGGATACTACATCATCGCCACCATCATCTGCTCCTCCCCACCAGCAATTTGACATTCGGAAACGGGAAATGACAAACTGAGAATTGAGCCAAGGGAGAAGAAAAGCATGCGTCGAGTGGAATGGATATCTTGTCAGGCATTTTCTGACTACTGCTCAAGTCAGACAGACCTGGGAACCTTTTCTTGTATGTGTGTGGCTCGTGTAGCGATCGTCGCTCTTTTCGGACTCTGGTCTCCTCGGTACGAATCAGAATCAATCTCACTACCTACATTATGTACATAAGTACTGGTCTGCACCTGGATGTTGTCCTCCCGCAGCATGCCAATCCGAATGTCCAAACGCCTTGACGAAATGCCTCAACAGATTTGTAATGTAAAACCCAACCATTTTTTCGTCTGCAAAGATGGGAAGCCGATTTTGCGAATATTTTGCTGCCACTGTGTTTCGGGTGCCAGGCTGGCCTTCTTTCTTTCTTTCTTTTTTCTTTTCTTTGTTCTTTTTTTTTTTTGGGAGGAGGGGGGGGGGGGGGGGGGGGGGTGGAT
>SRPW01000731.1:0-16329 GCA_018360225.1 Claviceps pusilla | reverse complement strand
CGGGTACCCAAGACCCACTGTAGATCAACGGGTTGGGTTGATCGACAGACGAGCGATGGCGTCCGCGGTGGGGCATCCGATGTCATTGATGTGTTGGCTGCAAGTGCGACCAACGTCTCGTCCGTTTTGTCCGTCTCGTCCGTCTCGTGTCTTGTCCAGCGTCATGCATTTTCTCAGCCACGCCACTCCCTTCTCATCACGTCTGCCATCATCTTCACTCACAACTCGGCACTTGTCGAATTCGTCAACCAAACGTGTCCGGCAAGGGGCTTCTCGTCCCCCGCTCTCGCACATGCACCAGCAATGAACAAACCGCTTATGCGCATTCCGTATACGGACATCCTGACCACTCCCACCGTCATCCCCCCGACGGCCTCTGCCCTTCACGGTGCTCTCTCCGCCTTGCTCAACTTTTTCCACGCTCCGCCCCCGGCTGGCCTCCCCGGCTCGACCGTCCTCCTCACCGGCGCAGGGCTATCCGTTTCGTCCGGTCTCGCCGACTATCGTGGTGCCAAGGGCACGTACCGAGTCAACAAGTCCTACCGTCCCCTCTATCACTATGAATTCATGGCCAACCACGAGGCACGCAAGAGGTACTGGGCCCGCAGCTTTCTCGGCTGGGCCAGGCTCCAAAAGGCGCGCCCGAATGCGGGACACTATGCCGTCAGGGACTTGGGCGACCTGGGACTGGTCCGCAGTGTCATTACCCAGAATGTCGATTCGTTCCATCTCGCGGCTCATCCGCGGATACCATGCCTAGAACTACATGGCTATCTCCGCTCTACCGTCTGCATCAGCTGCAAGACGGAGTTCTCTCGGAACGAGTTCCAACAAGAACTGGCGCGACTCAATCCTCGATGGGCGGCACTTCTGCGAGAGGCCATGGCTTCCGGCGCCTTTGACTCGGAAAGCACAGAGGAGCGGAGATTCAAGGGCCTCAAGGCTAACCCGGACGGCGACGTGGATTTGCCCGAGGCCCCATACACCACCTTTCGATACCCGCCATGTCCCAAATGTCTCTCGCATCCTCCACGACATGCAAACGGTCAGCGACACGTCGTTCGGGTCGATTCTGACGGAGCATGGGCTACGCCAAGCACGGCTGGTGTGCTCAAACCCAACGTCGTCATGTTTGGAGAAAGCATCGCAGACCACGTAAAGATGGCCGCAGAAGATGACATCGACAATGCTGGCAGGCTTCTCGTTCTCGGCACGTCTCTTGCCACGTACTCGGCATGGAGGTTGGCCAAACGAGCAAAAGACCGTGGCATGCCCATTGCCATTGTCAACATTGGCGGCGTGAGAGGGGAGGAGGGGTTTTTTGTCGACGTGGACCCTCGGCAGAGAGGGGAAAGCGCAGTGCGCGTCGAATTATCCACCGATGAGTTGTTGCCAGCACTTGTTGCGCAGTTGAGAGAATCTCGTGTCGGGCTTGAATATCAACCAGCCATGGGGACCTCCTCTCTCGCAAACTCGGCTGTTTTCAAGGACATGGTGTCTTGATTTTATTGTCCGTCATTGCACGTGGGTATATGCAAAAAAGAAAGAAAGAAGGAAGGAAAAAAAGAAAGAAAGCAAGAAAGAGAGAGAGAGAGAGAGAGAGAGAGAGAGAGAGAGAGAGAGAGAGAGAGAAAGAGAGAAAGAAATACATGTATGTACAATATGACGTGGTGGAAAGATCAGAATATAGAGTATCAAAAGAAGTTGCCAAGGTTTGACTTGGTGGTGAAGGACGCTGAGCCCACGTCTCTGTGAACTTGTACATCTTGGATTGTGGTTTGCTCTCTTGCCGCGGCCCTCATTTGCACCTCCGGCCGTGCTGTCGTTTCCGTTTCCGATTGTCGATCAATCGATTGCGATGGTTGATTGTCCTCTAGGGCTTTCCACACTGTAAGACGTGGGTTAGTGCACATGGTTCCATGTTGTGGATGCGTTGGGATCGCGCAGAACGGCGTTTCTCTCTCTCTCTCTCTCTCTCTCTCTCTCTCTCTCTCTCTCTGTCTCTCGTTTTCTTCTTTTTTCTTCTTCTTTTTCACAGATGTCACATACTTTCTTCCCAGTCACTGTCCCTCTGGACCGCATCCGCTCTGCCCAGAATCTTTTCCACATCAACTGCGTGCCCGCCCTCGAGCCTCCTCAGAGCCTCTCGCAGCTGGCCCATCCTGACCGTCGACTGTCGGTCGTATCGCTCGGACTGTTTCCGCAGCGCAATCATCTGGATCGACATGGAGCCAATGAACAGGAACATGACGATGAAAAAGGTCGCGGGATTCCATTCCTTTGCACCCGTGCCGCTGCTCTTCGGACGGTTCTCCTTCCGGAACGGCTTGGGGATCAGCGATCTCCAGAATCCCGCGTCGGTAATGGTCGCTGGGCCGGTGCTTGAAGAGCGAATGCCACAGACTTCGACTGCGCGGGTGGACGGTCTCGTTTGGAGAGGCCGGCGGATGGCGCATGCTGCGCGGAACACAAGCCGGCGCGTCGTCATGTTTATCTTTCTTTTTATTTTTTTTATCGTTGGCTGAGGTTTTTAGCCTATTCCGCAAGCGGCGTTGTTCGATTTGTCGCGAGACTTTTTTTTTTTTTTTTTTTTTTTTTTTTTTTTTTTTTTTTTTTTTTTTCTTTTTCGATTGAGATGGTGTTGTTCCACTTGTCTCTCGGTGCCAAGAGCCACGTAAAATCAAGCAAGCACCAGACGCCACAAAACCTGGGGCGTGGGCCGCGTGGATGAGGCTCATCAGCCACAACATGCAGATCCGCAGCCGCAGAATCACAGCTGCAGCTGGCAGACGCACAGCCGTGCTTGCACACCGCATGCATCGGTTGCCCCGGACAACCACCAACGGCGCGCCCCGCTCACAACTGGCCCGTCTTTCCAGTCTCCATTTCAACACTCCATCTCGATGGCCGACGAGCATTGTTTTGGCGCCCTTGTAGTACTAGCACATTGTCATCACATACACAAATTTGCATATTCTCATTTTTCCCTTCTTTTTTTTTCCCCTCTTGAGGCCCGGAGTTTGGAAGACCACATTGCATCTGTTTGTCTTGTTGTTGGCGTTTTTTTTTTTTTTTTTTTTTTTTTTTTTTTTTTTTAATTTTTTCGGTCCCACGACGTTACGTTGCGACGATATGATTAATACACCACTCACAGACTAATCTTCCCGCAATGGCTTCGTCACAAGCTTCTTCCGACGCCGTCAAGGCTGCCGTTGCCTCTGCCGCCACCTGCACCCCGGCTACCGTCGTTGCTCTCAAGGAACTCCTTCTCGTCGAGTCGGAATCATCGTTCCCATGTGCCGCGTCCGGTTCACGTCCTGCAAAATTCACGACCACGTCCAGATCGAGAAGCACCACTGCGACAAAGAAGGCTGCTTCGCGCGACGAGCAACTCAGCCCGCGCGAGAGACTTGTCCTGGCCACACATGTCATCAATTCCACCTTGAAAGCACTGACCGAGGCCGCACGACCTTGTTCAACATCTCGAAACGCAACCGAGAATGCTTCTCGGACGGATTCGAAGCGGACATTGCGTCGCTCGCTTTCGACGCCCCTGTCGCCGATCCAGCCCAAGGCTCTCAATCGGGTGGCCACCTCTCCCGGTGTTGCCACGGCCAGACCGAAATCTACGCCACCGGCACAATCGACGGCATGTCTGGCCACAGTCGAGTGCGCGCGCGCCGCATTCGCTTGCCTTCGTTCGCTGAAGCCCGGCGCGGTCCAGGATCCTCACTACGACTTTCAAGTGGAAAACGGCATGTTGGCACTCATTGGCAAACTCCTGAGTCTGAATCTGCACGATCAGGCATTGAAGGACATGAGACTCCTAAAGCGTCGCCTGGAACCGACGGCAGCAACCGAACATTCCAAAACACTCAAGTCGTCGCCGGCGGCGGCGGCGGCGGCGGCACCCGAGAAGACCACCGTTGCTGCAGAAATTGCCAACCTGCTCGAATTCAAGGGCGAGATTCCTCCAGCGGCGCTGCCCGTCATCACCTCTCTACAAAGCCAGGTTCTCAAGCTCGTCTGTGCCACGAAAAAGCCGGCCCACATCGAGGCAATACTCCCCGTGCTGCAGGAAAAGAACCCGAGCAGTCCAGTCGTGTTGTTGCAGAGACTGGCCGGTGGGGGAGAAAAGCAGGCCCAAAAGGCCTCTCGACAGCTGGCCTCGGTGTCTCAGACTCTTCTGTCAATGCTGCCAAGTATCTCGATCCAGGAAGATGCGATAGCCATGGAGGCTCGCTTGAGTCCCAGCCCACCTGTCGCGTTTGAGCTGCAGTCGTTGTCGTTCCGCACTCAGCTGCGATGGTGGAAACTGGCAGGCCATCGGGGCAGCATTGACGATGACGTTTTGACCCCCTTCAGCCGCTGTGTTCGTGCCTTTGCCAGACGATGCCAGGCTGATGACAAAATGCTCTACCAAACGCTGGCAGCGGCCTACGAGGCACTCATGCAAATCATCCGCCTCGACAGGCACGAGCCATCCACCTCGTCCAAATCTCCGCTTTCAGCCATATATCAAGTCCTGGGGTCCACCGCTCATGCTGCCCGGCAGTACGATGGAGCTTGCTGCTGGTTCGAGAGCCTCAAGGCGTCGCTTCGTGAGCCTTCCGACTCAGCTGTCTTGATCTGTTCCGTTTCTGCGCGGATCTTGGCGTCTGCACTCAAGAAACCCGAGTTGGACTCGGACATCGGCCAACGCATCCAACAAGTCACAGACAGCTTGGGCGGCAGCCTGAGCGGCACTGTGAGCGAGCTCAATGAGCTTCTTGAAAGTCTCGCGGCCGTGCGACGATCTGTTGTTGGGCTGTTGATGAGAGAATTGGACCACCCAAGGAGCGGATCCCCGCCGCTTTCCCAGACGATTGGCACTCTGTTGAAGACCTTTATCTTGCAATACCCACGCTTTGTTCGACGATGGATGGGCACGGCACCGAGCAAAGAGGCCCCCCCGAAGCAAATCCTACAGTTTGATCAACGAAGACAGGCTGTTCTGCAGTCGATTCACCAGACGCTCGATGCCACTCTGATGGTTGTCAAGTCCGAAATCGCAACGGGAGGAATCGAGTGGCAGCAGATGGATGATGTTTTACAAAATTGCGCCACTTTGCTGGACTCTGTCTGCGACGCATCCGTCTCGTCCGCGAGAATGGAGCAACTGGGGACATATCATGTAAAAATATCGACTCTGTACTTTTCCAAGTTCATGGAGTTGCGCAGGATGAAGGATCGATCGAAGAGTCTGAACAAGCAGCTCCTTCAATCCCTGAGTCGTTCCATTGATAGTGTCAAGGACCGGCCCTCTGTTGACAAAGAAAAGGCACAGTTGTCCATGAAGCTGGAACTATTCGCCGATCTCTGCAAAGGAGCGGGCCGAAGCGAGGACGCAGTGGCAACTCTTCGCTCCATCTGCACCAACATGGCAGAAGATGGTGTCCTCTCGGATGTTGCAACGGCTCTCGCGACACAGTCTCCCTCCCTCGCGTGGGCCACGACCGAGAAAGCCGCATCACTATCGCGGACTCTACGCTCCATCGCAAAGCTGGACAAGTCTTGGAACGACTGGACCTTTTTCCTTCCGGAACAGGAGCGTGCGGCCGTGCTCGAGCATCTCATGCATCTGAGCGCAGAGCTTTCCTCTCCGGGACAGGTGCTTCGTCTCCACGATCCCAGTCCCGCTGCCTTGCTCCGCATATACACGACCGAGAAGTATCCCGTCCGCCGATTCCGCGTTCTGCTTCACTTGCTCCATCAGAATATCGGACGAGAAGAGGAGGAGCTGGACGCCATCTCGGAAAGCTTGAGTCAGGTGGCCCAGCAACTTCAGAAGAAGGACAAGGACGTCGGCGAGGACAGCAGCCTCTCCCACTTCATCCCTCATCTGCAGGCATACTACTCGTCCCTGGCGGCGTTGGTCAACAGCCCGGATTCCTTCCCCGTGTCCGTCATGTGCGAAAACTTGACGTCCTGGAAACAAATGCTCGACGGTTGTCGGTCTAGAGAAGACCTGTTCGCCAGGATCGACAATCCGGACATCTTGATCGACTTCTTGCAGGCCTTGAAGGATCTTGCCGATCTACGAGGCGAGTCGCAGCTTCAAATCACCATTCTCGAGCTATCCATTGCGTTGTCCAAGGTCATGGTGGCAGAACCGTCAGGCTCATCCCGAGATGGTCTCGTTTTGGGTCACAGCCATCTGGCTATGCGGTATATTCAGATCGGCCGGTTCACCCAGGCCTCGGAGGCATTGCATATCTCACGGGAGCTTGTCGAGCAACATGAGGGGATATCGCGAAGAGTCGTCGCCGACTTTTACTTGTCCCAGGCGGAATACTTTGCTGGTATTGGCGGCTGGGAAGAAGCGTGAGCAACCGCCCCCCCCCCCCCCCCCCTGAAAACAGCCTTGGATCTTGCATTTCGAATCCTTGCCCACTAACTAACACACAACCCCTTTTTTTTAGTTCGGACTTTACACAAAGAGCAAATCACATATGTGCGGATTCGTACTCGGCCTGGGCCCAGTCCAAAGCGCAAGCCAACATAATGTTGTCGACTCTGGCCCTCATTCAATCGATCGTCTCTCTGCAGACAGGCAACATCGAAGATGCGCTTTCCATGATCAAGACCAGTGTTCGTACCTTGTCCCATGATTGGGCTAAACTGGAGGCAGCTTCTTCCTCCTCGAGTCCCGACTGTAGCAGCATCTCGGAGACGAGCATCATGACCAGCGGCAGTGATATGAAGACGTCGAAGCCCCCAAAAACAAACGGTCCCCGGTTCTGGAGTCTGGCCGGCCCGCTCCTGCGCTGCTTCCTTCACATCTCGTCGGTGTATGCCCATGTTGGCATGTTTCAAGAAACAGTGTACTACGCTGAGTCTGCTTACAAGATTGCGGAGAGTACCCAGTCCTCGCTCTATCGCGCCCAGGTCGCCACATGGACGGGCTCAATATATTTGAAGGCGGGACGGCTGCCCAAAGCGCTTGAAACTCTCGAGGGGGCTCAGGCCGATTTGCCGCGCGAGGTCTGCTCCGCGCGCGTGCAATTCGCTTGCAAGCTGGGCGAGATGTACTCGGAACTGGGCCAGGAGGAAAACGCTGATCGGTTCTTCTCCATAGCCGAAGAGACTCTGACTTTGCTGAGGGGCAGCAGTAGAGGCCACTCGTCATCGGACCGCATCATGTCGGCTGGTGCCTCTATCAAGGCCAGAGCTGCGTCGGCAAGAACCACAAGAGGCGGGAGGACCAAGGCCGCGGCGGCTGCTCTACCTACTACTAGTACTTCTTCGTCTTCGTCCTCATCATCATCATCATCATCTTCTACTACTACCACTACTACCACTACTATTGCTACTGCTGCTGCTGCCATCGCCACCACGGCTCACCCTGCGTCTTCCACCACCGTAGCCAGAAGAGCTGCCAAACGGCCAGCGGTGGTCAGGGCCAGGTCATCACCGTCGGATGATGGTTGTCGGCTGCCCAAGGACGACGTCTACCAATCCTCTCTGCATGCAGCGGTTCTCTTGTCACGAGCCCTGGGCTTCATGCAGAAGAAGGACTGGGCCATGGCTCTGTCCACTCTGGAACAGGCCAGAGAGCTGCCCAAGCTCGTGGGAGCTCTTACGCAGGAGCAAGTCATCACGGCCGCATCCCTCATCGGTCACAGCATGGAGCAGATGATTTCGGATCCCGTCTTCTCCGTCATGCAAGATTCCACCATTTCGTTTCCCGCAGTCTCTTGTGGCGCGGACAGGACGTCTCTCGACAAGACCATCAGCAGCCCGTCCGTCGCATCGCCGCCCAGACGGGCCCGCGCCGCCACGGGGCCGAGGACCGTCAAGTGCAAGAGCGGCGCGGGTCCGGCCTTTGCGGACGCGCTCCGGCAAGCCCAGGACATCTTGATTCATGCGCATGGGTCTACGTTGTCGGTTTCCGACAGTGCCATGGTGCACCGTCTGTCTACGCTGTTGCAGAAGACGATCATCCTCTTGTCGGCAACGACTGCGGCCAAGTCCAAGGTGGTGGTCTCGTCGGCCTTTGCGACGGTGGCGGTGGATTTGGGGCGCAATATTACGTGGGCACGCGAGAAGAACACGTTGACAGCAGCAGCAGCCGCACCGACTTTGACTTTGAGTTCGACTTCAGCAGCAGCAGCAGCAACGACAACAACCCGGTCAGGAGGGCTCGGCACGACCGAGATATTCCAGGATCTATCGACATTCTACAAGACATATGTGGATCTGCTTCCCAAGAAGTGGTCCGTCATCTCCCTGTCACTGAGCGACAACCGCCACGACCTGTCCATCACCAAATTGCAGGCCGGACACAGCCCATTCATCCTGCGGCTGCCACTGGAACGGGCCAACAGCCGTGATGCCGATTCCGAGGTGTTCAATTTCGAACACGGGCGCGAGGAACTTGTCGACATCATCCGGCTTGCCAACGAGACGAGCCATTCGGCGCGAGACTTTTCCGCCAAGGGCGAACGAAACGCGTGGTGGGCCGAGCGAGAAGCCCTGGACACAAGGCTCAAGGATTTGCTCCTGACGATCGAGACGACATGGCTGGGGGGTTTCAAGGGCATCTTTTCGCAGCACCAGCGGCGGTCCGACCTCCTGGCTCGCTTCCAAAAGAGCTTCCGGCAGATCCTGGATGGGAGTCTCCCGTCTCGCAACCGGATGCGCGGGAAAAAAAGGACGGCCCAGGCCCAGGCGATCAACCTCGACCCCCGCATCCTGGACCTCTTTATCGGCCTCGGCGATCCGACGGACCCGGACTGCGACTACGACGAAGCCCTGAACGACCTGTTGTACTTTGTGGTGGACATTCTCCAGTTTCACGGGGAGAGGAACGCGTACGACGAAATAGACTTTGACGCCATGGTGGTGGAGGCGTACGATGCTCTCCGAGGATACTACTCGGCGGCAGCCAAGTCGGGGTTGGGGCCGGGCTTGGACAGAGAGGAAGGCAGCCACACGATACTCGTGCTGGACAAGGCACTGCATGCCTTTCCCTGGGAGTCGCTGCCGTGCATGCAGGGACTGGCGGTGTCGCGCGTTCCATCACTGGCCTGCCTTCGACAGCTCATGACGTCGCAGTCCAATCTGTCACCGGGCGGAGGCGGCGGCAGCGGCAGCGGCAGCGACGGCGACTCGTCTGACCATGGTGACGATGATGGTGGCGATGATGAACATGGCCATGATACCCGCGTTGGGCACCACGTTTCACCAAGTGCAGGAACCTACATGTTGAATCCGTCATCCGACCTCAAGAACACGCAGGACTTTTTCCAGCCGTCCTTCTCCGAGACGCTGACGAGCTGGACCAGCATCGTCAACAGACGTCCCAGCGAAGCCGAGTTCGAAGAAGCCCTCTCCACGTCGGACATTCTGCTGTACTTTGGCCACGGCAGCGGCGCGCAGTACGTGCGCGGCAAGACGATTCGGCGCCTGCCCAGGTGCAAGCCCGTCACCTTTCTCATGGGATGTAGCTCGGCCTCGCTGACGGAAGCGGGCGAGTTTGAGTGCTACGGCCCCGTGTGGAATTACATGCTGGCGGGGTGTCCCTCGGTGGTGGGCACGCTCTGGGACGTGACGGACCGGGACATTGATCGCTTCGCGGGGAGGACCTTTGAGGAATGGGGATTGTTTCCGCACGGCACGTTTCGAGAGGAGGATAGGAAGAGGTGTGGCGGCAAGGGCAAGGGCAAGGGCAAGGACAAGGCCAGGATGCCGAGTAAACGAGACGCGGACATTTCGCCGCTCGGCGCTTCGGGCGATGGTGCTTGCTCGCCCTCATTGTCCTTGTCCTTGTCCTTGTCCCTGCCCGAGGCGGTGGCCAGGGCGCGGGATGCCTGCAGGTTTAGGTACTTGAATGCGGCGGCGGTGGTGGTGTACGGGATACCCGTGTATGTCCGTGGTTGAGTGGTGGATTCTTGTTGACTGGATTTTCCATGTACTTTGGGGATGCATGTGTAGATGAGGGGTGTAGTGTGTGGGCATGTATGGGATACCCGTGTTGGTCTGTCTGTAGTTTTGTATTTTATTTATTTATTTTTGTTTACTTGGTTGTAGGTGTGTAGTGTGTGAGCATGTATGGGATACCCGTATTAATCTGTCTGTAGTTTTGTATTTTATTTATTTTCTTGGTTTACTTGGTTGTAGATGTGTAGAGTGTGAGCATGTGGAGATGTGTAGAGGGTGTGTCGTGTGTGATCGCCTGTCTTTGTAGTTTTGTATTTTATCTATCTTGATTTCTTTGTTTACTCAGTTGTAGGTGTGTAGAGGGTGTGTAGCCTGTGAAGATGTATACGATACTTGTATTTATCCGTCTTTATAGTTTTATAGTTTTATATTTTATTTATCTTTATTTTTTTATTTACCTAGTTATAAATATAGTGTGTGTGCAGTGTGTAAAGATGTATACAATACTTGTATTTGTCTATGGTTATAGTTTTATAGTTCTATATATTATTTATTTTTATTTTTTTATTTACTTGGTTATAAATATATAGTGTGTGTGCAGTGTGTAACGATGTATACAATCCTTGTATTTGTCTATCGTTATAGTTTTATAGTTTTATATTTTATTTATCTTTATTTTTTTATTTACTTAGTTATAAATATATAGTATGTGTGCAGAAATATATAGTGTGTGTGCAGTGTGTAACAATGTATACAATACTTGTATTTGTCTATCGTTATAGTTTTATAGTTTTATATTTTATTTATCTTGATTTTTTTACTTACTTAGTTATAAATATATAGTTTGTAAAGATGTATACAATACTCGCATTCTTCCGTCTTTGTAGTTTGCATTAAACTTACTGTTTCTGTATTTTTCTTTTTATATCTTATTTTTTTTTTTTGAAAACATGTCAAGGGTGTTCAAGTTGTACAGGATACCTGTATTGGTCTCTGTTGAGCAGTTTCGCCTTTTCCCTACTTATTTTCTTATTTTTCTGCTTCTATCTTCTTGTTTCAAAGATGTATCAGGGTGTGTGTGTTGATGTGAACGCTCAGGGCATCCTGCTTCGGCAAAGAAATTGTAATGGTGTTGATGTTGTGTGACCATGTGTAGGATACCTGTATGTGGTCTGTCTTTAGTCTTGAGTAGTTTTATGTTTTTAGTGTTTTTTTTAAAAAAAAAAAAAATGATGTGCGTTTTTTATGTCTTCTTTAAGACGACAGAGATGAAGGAGTGCGCGTGTTCTGTGTAAAGATGTGTCGGATACTTGTCTGCAGTCTGTCTTAATTCTTAGGTAGTTTTGTGTTTCTTTTTTAGTATTTTTTTTAACTTGAGGATATTTTAAAAAAATAAATATAGTATTTATTTTTTTATTTCTTCTTTCAGAAGGCAGAGATGAAGGAGTGCGTATGTTCTGTGTAAGGATGTGTAGGGTCCTTGTCTGTAGTCTGTCTTGAGCCTTGAGTAGTTTTATATCTTCTTGTTTTTTAATAAACACAATGCAGTCTCAAGGGGTGCTTATATTATGTAGTAAGATGTATAGAACTTCTGTATATAGTCCGTCTTAAGTCTTATGTAGTTTTATTTTTTATGTTTGTTTTCTACTTCTTTTTAAAATACAGAGATTAACGGAGTGGTTATATTATATGCAAAGATATTTAAAATTAATAACTATATGTAGCCTCTCTTGAGTCTTGAGTAGATTTATGTGTTGTTCTTTCTTACTATATTTATTTTCTTTCAGGACGCTGTATTTTAAGGCATGTTAATGTTGTTTGAAGACATATAGGATACCTGTACGTTGTCAAGGCTGGTTATGGGATATTGCTTAGTGGAGTGAAGACTGAGACACAGAAGGTGCACTGCAACGTAGCTGCTAGGTAGGGGGTAGTGCTTAAAGGTATAAATCTCTGCCCTATTATACAAATATACGCGTCCTCTCTTTTATATGCCCCCTTAGCGCGCTGCTAAGTCATAGCAAGGGCACTACATGCCTCCTTCCCTTGTGCCCTCGTTGGTATAATAAGCTAGTCCGTGCTCTTTGACTCTATGGTCACTAACAGTGGGAAGTGGCCATGACATACGTAGTCTCTCTTAAGTCTAAAGAATTTTTCGTTTTTCGTTTTCGTTTTCGCTTTCTTTTTCTTTTTCTTTTTCCTTTTTTTTAGCCTTTTAGGATCTAGGTAAGGGGTTCTTGGTGTGTATAGATGCATAGGATACCGGCATGTAGTCTGTCTTGAGTAGTTTCTATCCTTCCCTTCTTTCATCTATTTCTTCTACAAGGTAAGAATATGTGTTGTATAATGTATATAAGGACTTAGTCTATCGTAAGTCGTTTTCTATGTACTATGCATATATGTCTCTCTTAAGTTATCATGGCCACTTCCCACTGTTAGTGACTATAGAGTCAAAGGGCGCGGACTAGCTTATTGTGCTAACGAGGGCATAAGGGAATAAGGCATATAGTGCCCTTGCTACAACTTAGTAGCGCGCTAAGGGGGTATATAAAAGAGAGAATGTATATATTTATATAATAGGGTAGAGATTTATACCTTTAAGCACTACCCTCTACCTAGCAGCTACATCGCAGTGCACCTTCTGTGTCTCAGTCTTCACTCCACTAAGCAACATCCCATCATAAGCCTTGACACAAGTACTCTTTTACTTTTTCCTCCTTTATGCTTCTCGTTTTTTTATATACATGGAATTGAGATCTGAAGCGCTGTCCAGGTTATGTGTGAAGATGGGATGGCTATATATTGCTCTTTCCAAAGTCGTTTTCTGTATACCATGTATGTCTGTCTATCTGAACCACCCTTTTACTTTTTTCTTCGTCATCTTTTGTCCTTTCTCTTTCTGCCCTTCCCCTTTAAGCTTAGATATAAAAGGACGATTATATCCATGTGAAAAGATGGGATACCCTATGCTAGGCTATCTTTCTCGTATTTCTATAAGTTGAGCATTGTTTCCCCTTTTTTCTCTTTTTTCTCTGACTTTGGATATAAGAGATGTTTATATTATCCTTTTATGCGAAGAGGGGATATCGATGGATCAGTCCATCTTGCGTAGTGTTTTTGTATCTCCTGATTTTAGGACATATGAATGGGTCTTTATTCTATGTGTCAAGATGGGATACCTCTTATCATGCTTATCCTTTTTCGTGTCTGCTTTTCACGGGACTTGTAGACCAAGGGATGTTTATCTTACATGTAGACATGTAGAAGATACTTGTTTGCATCAGTCCGTCATGAGCAGTCATCGACTTTGTTTTCGTGTATTCTCTAAGCGATTACATATACAAGCATGTTTTTATTTGTTTTTTTTTTCCGACATGGAATACATGTAATGAGCAGTACTCATCATGGGATAGCCGTGTACATTGTTCGTCTCAAGTACTTTCAAGGATGACGAGTTTCAGTTTTATTTCTGACAAAGAAGTATAGGATACCCATGCATGTTCGTCCGTTTTTCTTCTCCCGCAATCTAAACACAAAAAACCTTTGTCTTCCGTGCCATGAAGTTCAGTACACCGGGCCCCCCTTGCTCCGCGAACCCTTGCACTCCTGTGTCGTCCTTCTTCTGTCTTGAATCTGCATACTAAACGGCCTTGTACGAAGAGAAATGCAGGGCATTGTTTCTGAGCACTGCTCGTATCCTTTGCGTCGGGCAAGCGGCAAGCGGCAGGCAGGCAGGCGGACCGGATTGACGGGACGGAGGTCCAGCGAAGGAGTCTGGATTGGATAGGCGAGGGTATAGTATCATTGTGGGTTACATGTTGGTGTGTTTGGGTTGGGACGGTCGCTGGGGGTTGCTGGGATCGGTGCATGGACGAGGTGTGGATGTACATGCGTGTTGTTACGACAACACGTAAGTCAACTGTATGATAATGCGTTTGTGAGGTACATCCGTGTATAGCCGTGTATGTGGTACACGCATGTATTTGGTGTATAGCCATCTAATTTGTACATCATGCCTGCCGTGTATGAGGCGTTTATCTTTTATAACGTATTATATACAATAAATAGTAGTCAGCGCATTCATCTTTTTTTTTTCCCTTCCTTGTTCTCTATTTCTTTTATTTTTTTTGGCCTATTTTTCCTCTCTCTCTCTCTCTCTCTCGCCCATTTTTTCTCCTATTATCTCATCCCTTTTTTATTTCTTTTCGTCTACTTCTTTCTTCTGGTCTAGTTTTTCTTCTCTTAATAAAAAGCATACATTCGGGTACATTGCAAGTACGTTGTATCCGAAGCCAGTACCCGTGCGCAAAAAGGGACTGTAACAGGAGCCGTAAATAATGTATATACCTACAAGTTGCCTCCCGCTGCATGTACCGTGTATGTGGCTACCGTTACGGTCCAGGACACCACCGGATAAAGGTAATGCCCACAGCTGCTCAACATGCAGAGACAACCACCCGTGGCTTGTGACTGTTCGTCTCATGACCTCCAGGACGCGTAGTGCATGCCGCTTATGCGAACAAGCCACGCGGAGTATCCAGCACGTAACAGGTCCTGTGGTGAGCGAGATACATGATGCGTGTGACCTTGAACACTGGCAGGAGCGGGAAGTAGTTGTGTGCCATGGGGAGTGGAAGCCAGGTCTCAGGCGCGAGGTAGAGATTGAGGTGCATGTATGGGTGTGCGTCAAGTTGTGCTTTGGCGATGTGTATTCAGGAGCACGTGTATGTGTGTAGAGTCGTGCTTGTACAGTCGTGTACAAGGTCGTGTGTAGACAGGTATGTAGAGTCGTGTGCAGGCCTCGTATACAGACTCAATCTACTAGTGTCCATTGCAGAACTTGTGTATATCGTAAAACTTGTGTACATGGGTGTGCAAGACCTCATGTACTGTGCACCTTGATCTACATGTAGACATATTCCATGAACATGCATATATACAATGTTTACTACAACCCCTGAGCGTCTAGACCTCATGTATTGTAGACCTCGTGTATCGTCTACCGGATTTACGTCTCACGCCTCATTACATGTGTAGCCAGTGACATGACAGCTCATTGCATTTGTAGCGATCCCATCCAGGCCCAATTTCTTTACACCAATTCACCCACACCTCCACTACCTAAGCGCAAGCCCGTTTCAAACCTAATTTCTCATCTCGCACCCATCTACGCCAATCCTTCCCCATGCTCAGAACACATCAGCTCTGAGGCACAGCAGGTGCATGGGCAAGAGGAACAAGAGGGGCTCAGTCAGGTGGTGCCGTGGGTGGCGTTGGCAGGGGACAGGTACTGCATGTATGCATTTATATGTGTATACGATGGGATGGGACATAGATAATCTATCCAGGACGGTCTAGATATCTACATATACAGGTACTTGTGTATGTACATCCATATGTAGGTACTAATATATATATTTGTATACATGCAAATATTATATGCATAACACCACTGTATATACATCAGCGGGACGCGAAATCTATCTGACCAAATGAAGGTATCACAACTGAATTTAGCCGGCTATCCCAGTATCTTATAAAAAACAGTTTATAAAATAGAATAAAAAAAATAAAAACAGAGCTTATAAAATAAAAGCTAATAAATAAAAGGAGGAAAAAGCTAAAATATAAGGCGTATTACTTGATTATTTTTTATATTTATTTAAATATTTTATTCCTAATCGGCTAAATTCGTGATACCTTCCTTTGGTCAGATAGATTTCGCGTCCCACTGTATCTATGCATCTCATCATGTAGGTCAGCAGGTACGCAACCCGCAAGAGCTGCCTGTAGACAGTTCTCCATGTCGTGTCTACAGTGCACACGTGTCTTTCAGCACTGCACGACATTGTATCTGCCCTACTCTACGGCCCATAGACACCGGTCTACTTGGTGTGGTAGATTTCGCTTCATGTATCACGAACCAGGGGGCGGGGGGGTAATGTGCGCATACACTGTATATGCATAGATGAAAAGTGCGCGGCCTTCTTGCAAGACGCGGATCCGAGCCGAGGAGGAATAATATGATTATAAATAGCCCGGCACGGAGGTCTATATATGTGTGTGTGCTGCATAGATGCATAGGTTATGTAGGTAACCAGGTATGGCTAGCTGCGTTTCTATTCGTGTCCAAGCAAGCGCGGGATGAAAAAAAAAAAAGAAGGAAAAAAAAAAAACACATGTGCAAATGAGCAGATTTTTGGGCCCTTTTAGGTATAGTAGGTACCAGGTACCAGGTACCAGGCATGAGGTACCAGGTAGGAGTATCTAGTTCTTGTTTTCGAACCAGAGCATCGGTTAGGGTCGGAAGAGAATGATATAAACAGCCTCACCCGGGAATACAACAACGGACCCGAACAAACTTTCAACCATCTGGCGTGGGCTGATGAAGTAAAGGATCATCGCGTG